>JANHFK010006585.1:25337-35716 GCA_036250565.1 Sibynophis collaris
CGTCCTGTGAAGACCCTCCTTAAGAGAGCGGCTGCCTTTGCCGCGCTTTGCCACTCACTTGAGGAGGGTCTCTCCGCGCATGCGCACCCTCTCGGGCCAGGCCAGTATCTGCTCAAATCGGGACTTTTTTAAAACGCCACGGGACGCGGGACAAATTGTTAAAAGGTGGGACTGTCCCGCCAAAAGCGGGATGTCTGGTCACCTTAGTTTCATAGCATAACAATATCCATGAATATAGCAGTCAGTATTGCTTAATATTCATTGTTACTACACTGCTACTATTCAAAGGTAATTTATTTCACAGCATCTTCTGTGCCAGCATCATTTTTAATAATGTAAGGTTATTGTAAGGCCATCTATTATTTTTTTCCCCTTTTTTTCCATTGTTCCTCAAGAGATTAGCTGCAAAATATGCTGGGACTTGGAGAATCACTGCTAATTAATTACAATAGTTATGAGATTACTGCTGACTCAGTATGCTGTATCTCCTCAACACATATTAATTCAGCAATTCAGCAGTTAAACTTTCATTATGCTAATGAGTACCTTGAATATATTAATCAGAACTAAGAAACAACATTCCCCCTCCTTTCCCCAAATTTCGATCAGGATTTTTTTGTATATTACTTAGTTTGCATATTACTGTAATTACTTTAATAATTACATATTACTCAGAAAAAGGTGAGGAAAAACTGTGCTGGATTAGGCTCAAGATCTATATTCCTTAAAATTTCATGTCACATATTTTATATAGTAGATGCAGTCAAGAATGAACAAGGAATACATGAAGGGAATGATTCTTTCTTCCACTATGGCAAATAAGCAGAAGAAAGTGAAGCAAACAGCACATGCTCTGTTTTGGGAATTACTTTTTGACATATTCATTAACCAGGCTTAATAAGCAGTAAGAGAATGCTCTAAATAATAAAAAAAAAGAATAGAGGCAGATTTAAATTTCTATAAATGTCTGTCTTTTAAGTATTACATTGGCTGGGACATTAGGGGAATGAAATTAATCTCATGATTGTAGAGGGAGAATGCTACTATATAACAGGAGAACTTTAATTGCAGAGGATGCTTTGAGTTTAACAAGGGAGTAAAAGTAAATTATGTCTAGTATGTTGTTCCCAGTAACCACGTTATCAGTGTTTAACATCTCTGTAGGGAGTATAGTGGGTTGCTTTTTTTTTATTGTTAAAGCCAAGTTATATTGTTAGTCTATAGTAGCTTGAAATCATGAGTCTTTTCCAACTAATACTTTTTAGTAAAAAGAATAAACCTCTATGAGTTGCAGCTCACTTAATCAGATTCATAAATTGTAGGCTCATGAAAACTTAACCTTATTAATAAAATGTGCTAGTTGAAAAAGGTGCTACTAGAGTCCTGATGTCAAGACATTTTATAGGAGGCCAATGTGTGATATCTACACAGTTTGATATTGAAATCCAGGGAATTGTACTGAAACTATCCATTAATTCCCATGCCCAAGTCCTTTCACTTTTAGGTTCTTGAATATGATCACTTTGTTTTCTATGACTGATATGCATACAGACAGAGCGAGACTGGGAAATTATTTTCTTCATTGCACTCTATTTATGAACTGCAATCATAAATGCTGCTGTCCATATAGAATTAAGATTATAGAATGTGTGTAGCATATACAATTATGTTAGCTGATAAATTTTCTAAAAACATTTTATGAAGTTATTAAGTATTATAAAATACTTTGATGCATTAACATTTCATTTTTTTCTTCACCATTCAGTAGATAAATCCCACACCAATGACCCATCTCCAATAATTTATTTTTCTATTTAATCAATTAATTAATTTGCATGGCCATCAGTCTTATAAAAGTGACCATATAAGATTTTGTTGTCCCAGACCATATAATATTTCTATTGATGCTATTGCTCTGATGAAGCTTAATGAATTTCTCCCCCTTTCTAAAACAGAGATGAACAATTTAACATTTTGGATTTGTTTGTAGTCTCTGTTCCTTTTCTTTTACCAAGCCTCCAGCTGAAATTGTTAGAAATTATGACTAAGGCTCTTCCAAATATAATTGTTGGAAACAATCACTTCTATATATTACCAGAAAACAGAAAACAAAGAAAATGTAGCATAGGCCCTAAAATAGGCTTAACATGTATTTTTTTAAAAGCCTAGTAATCTCTGGATCTTCACCAATGTGCATGACTCATTCTTCATCTGCATCATTGTTGTGCAGATGTTACTAAATCTCTCTTCCTTCAAGTAATAAGTATGATCCCCAACCATGAAAATATTGCCCATACCTGGGATAAGCTGTAAAAAGTTTGCTCTGACAACATTTTCCCCCAGGGTTTTTAGAAAGTTTAATTAACTAATCATAATTTAGGTTAGGGAATCATAGTTTCACTTCATTGGGCTAATGCTTTTCTAGTGAAGGTCATGTCTTCACCAAACAAGGATATAACATTTGACAGTTCTAAATTTACATATGATTTAGGAGATTTTGCTTTGCATTATATTTCACAATTAATTTGTATTGTAATATGATTGTGTATGTCAGTGGTTCCCATATGGCATCTTGGAAAAGGATAATGATAGCTATTTTAAAGTAGACTGTGGGAAAGCTCTCATTCTTTACCTAGCAATAACAACTTACATAAAATACAAAGTTGCCAAACAAGTTTTACTAAGAAATAACTGAAATCCATAAAGCAATTCAATACAATAACTTATTTGCACCAAAATGGGAACTGTACAAAAACAGCACCCTCCAGAAACTTCCCCAAAACACAACTTCCTGCATTGTTCACTTTTTACCAGTGCTACATATATTAAGTAAAATGCCATATTTTCCCTGAATTGGTTTTGCCAGTTAAACTTCAATTAAACCCAAATGTACCCACCCAGATTTTGGGATATGCACTAGCTGAAAACTCAGAGGAGGAAAAGTGAGGTGACTATTTTCATCCCTGCTGCCCAGCAGCAGCAGCCCTGCCTGAGGTGCCAGATTTTGTTGCTCTGTTAATAGTTGTGTTCTTGAGGCTGTTGCTGCTTGGGGGAATTTCAATTTACCATCTAGTGATATTGAGTCCAGGATGACTCTTGTGTTTGTGGCCTCCATAGCAACCATGGACTTGTCCCAAACCATCAGTGATCAAACACATATTAGAGACCACATGTTGTCTGTTTTTTGTCTTAGGGTTGCCTCAGTACGTCAATGTAATATCTCTGCTTCACAAACTGCACTAGCTGCAGCTTCCATGTGTGATACAAGGTATTAGTCTTTACCTATAAAGCAGTAGGTGGTATAGGGCCTGATTGTCTTTCTCCCATAGAATTTGCCTGGCCAATATGATCTGGCAGGATTGGTATGCCCAGGGTTCTTCAATTAAATTAATATTTTGGAACACTGGAAGCATGCCTTTCTTTGTAGCAATACCTGTCTGCTGGAATGAAGTTTCCCCTGAGATTCAAATGGCATCCATTCTATTCATGTTAGAAGAGCTGTAAAAAATCAAGTCTGTTTTCCAAGGCCCTTGCCAAGTGTGACTGAAGGCCCCTTCTCTTTGTTTTTCCTTGTTCTCATTTAAATTCATTATCTTTATCATCTTTGTTTTGTTTGTTTGTTTGTTTTACATTGTTTGTTTGTTTTAAAGATTTTTGGGTTTTTGAAAAATGTTTTGTAAGCTGCCCAGAATCACTGGGAGTCAGGTGGCATATAAATTTAACATCATCATCCTCCATAATATGTTATATATTTTATATCTGCCTTTCTAACTGTTCTCTCTCTCCACCCATTTACCATATTCCCATCTATTTACCTATCCATTCTTCCACCAACACACACATTTCCTTCTTTTTCATACCCAGGCAGAGATATGCTTTTAGCGTGTACCAAATTGACCAGATTCAGTCTTTCAAGGCACTCTAAGGAGCTGAAATAGCTTTCACATTTTGAAAAGTGGAATCTACACAAGATACCATGGGAATCCAACCTCTGATTTAGTGAAAACCATTTCATATATTTTCTAAACTGTGCCAACTCACACAGAAACGTTCTGAAAAGGCTTGGGCCTCCATCTTAATCAAGAAAAGATGGAGCATGAAAACATATTAGATTTGATTGTTGTGCATAAAATGAGAACTTTAGTTCAGGTTTGTCTGTGTCTGGGAGAAAGAACCATTTGTCTTATTTAATGCATTAACAAATAAACAGACTAAAGACTGAATTTGTAAACATACGAATGCCAGAAGAGAAGTAAAGGCAGAAATTTGGGAACTGGACCATTTCTAGCACTCTATCCTTTGTTCTCAATTATAGTAATAGCTTACTAAGTTAAAGTTTTGGTATGTATACTAGTTGGAATTCCTCAGGCATGATTCTTTAATGCAGATAATTGGGAAGTAGAATGGCCTTCAGTTCTAGGAGTACATGTCCATTGACCAAAAATGCCATCATTAGACAATAATATCTTAATAGCAATAGCACTTAGACTTATATACTGCTTCACAATGCTTTACAGCCCTTTCTAAGCAGTTTACAAGAGTCAACATATTGCCCCCAACAATCTGGGTCCTCATTTTAATATGGGTTATCACATTTTATTTCTTCAAGCCTAGAGTAGTTTTCATGAAAAATTCTTCTAGAGCTACTAGAATGTAATTACTAAAATATTAATAGAATGTATTACTAGAATAGTAATATCTGTGAGACACCCTGTCAAGAATGGAACCTTGTTTTAATCAGACAGAAGATAATTATCATTAACCAGTGCCAATGAACATGCTATAGCCTGAATTAACTAATTCATCATCATAATCCTTGGAAAATCTTTCCAGAAGGAATTGCAATGATACAAATTTTAAAAAAGAAGTCCTGCATTGTTTTTTAAGTGTTTTCTAACTATAAAAATAGTATTTATATTTTTTTCTAAATAGCATTTTATATCCTATTCTTAATAACATTAATATAAATATTACATATTTGATGGAGCAACAAAATGTGTATGTTGTTTTCTTTAAGGAACTTAAGACATCTTTATCCCATCCGGCCTTTGGTGTTCTGTTTACAGTGTGGTCACTGTCTTAGTGAGAGTATGTGGCAGATAGGGATAATTTTATGATTTGTAAACTTTTTGGTTGTTTGCTTCTTTGTTGGTTGTTTTATCTTTTGCAATGCTATTTCATTTACTAATTTTCTATCCTGCCACTCCTGGCAAAGGCACCGCAGGTCAGTCCTTTGCTCTTTCCAGACTGGCCCCATTGGCCAGATCTAAGCACCCCATGAGCCAGATACGTTTGAATTTGACACCCCTGATCTAAATAGTTTGAATATATAGGTTTTGGTGCTCTTTTTACCATTTAACTACATGCTATGCTAAACTGGATCTCATACATGTGTCAATCTAGTAAAGATTGTGAAAGTAGCAAAGAAAATCTGCAAAAAAAATTACTACTTAACTGCAAGAAGGAACTAGTGGGATCACGAAATGGACAAAAACAAAGAAGCTAAAGTGCTAAGGGACACTGGAATTCAAACAGAGAAGCATCTGCCATATAACACTGGACTTAACAATTGTTGACAAGGTAAAAAATATCTGGACCTGCAAATAGAAGTAGAATGATTGAAACAGCAAAAACAGCACCAATACCAATAGGTTCCTTGGATGCAATCCCAAAATATGTAGCACTACTTGCACATCATCAGCATTAACATCATCAGTCAATTGCAAAAAAACAACAACCCAGTTTTACCTGGAACAGCTCATGTCCTTCAACTATACTTTTAACAACAAGTTGGGAAGGACTTGATAGGTGGTTAAAAATGCCAAATCCAGGTTTAACATCTGGCTGACTGTGAGATAAACCATAATAATAACAGTTTGTTATTTATCTGATGTCTGACTCCCAAGGATTCTTGCTGGTTGATATTGAGGGACAAAACTATTTCATTTATTTG
Organism: Sibynophis collaris; assembly: GCA_036250565.1. Taxonomy (NCBI): domain Eukaryota; kingdom Metazoa; phylum Chordata; class Lepidosauria; order Squamata; family Sibynophiidae; genus Sibynophis; species Sibynophis collaris. The sequence goes on from JANHFK010006585.1 coordinate 31,291, forward strand.
CATAGCATTCGATTTGATTGATTGGCAATATTGCTTGTCCTTTTTGGACAGCAATTACGACAAACTGTAATACATTGTATTTATATGCCTCCTGACTCGCAGTGACTCTGAACAGTTTACAAATTGTTAAAGCCATTTAAAAATGAGAAACAATTCAAAACACAGAAAACAATATAAAATAAAAGAACAAAAATACCAAGAAAACACTATGAAAATAAACTTAGATGTCATCAAGAAAAAGGAAGAAAAGAGGCATAATCAGAAGAAAAGAGGCATAATCATCCTCATCAAAGGTCTGGGTGAAGAGCCACATCTTCATAGCCCTTAGAAAAACCAATATTTAATATTGATTGATATGATATTGATTGATATGTCTATGGAGATTTTCAATCATCCTGGTCATGGTTGTCTCAAAGGTGTTTTTCCCAACTAGACTTTCTTTTTTTCCTTGAAACATTTTGCTTCTCAACCAAGAAGAACTGAAGAAACTTCATGGATGTGAAGTGAAATGTTTAAAAAAAAAACACCAAAAACCCAGAAAGTCCAGTTGTCTTTGGGAAAAGCATCTTTGGGACATGTTATATTGATATCTTCCCCATTCTCTAACTTAGGCTGTTTAATCCGCTGAAGCAAATTTTAAAGGGACATACCTAAAAACAGCTATTTAGTTCACAGTTTATCATTTAGTTGCATCATTGCTTATGGTCCTTTGATATTTTACGTTTTTTAATGAAATATCTTAAGGTTCAGTAGCATAATTTTTCAGAATGGCACCTTTAGTGCTCTGGTCAGTTCTATCAAATCTATTTTTACATTTAGCTGAAGAGAATGAAATTACCTGTGAGCTGTTTTGCATAAAGATAAAAGGGGAAGATCTGTGAAAACCTTGATGGAGGTTAGCAACCTTTCCCAATCTCATCAAGTAGCATAGATGATGTTATTCCTGTCAAAATAATTCACAATTTCTAATCAGTGGGAGAAGCATAGATACTTAATAGCATAATAATGAGTGAAGGTAAGACATCCATAGAACTGTTTCTGAACATTAACAATTTCCTTAATGGTTTTTCACTTATTTGTGTTTGACTATTTAGGTACACAGTTAGGTGAAAGCTTAAACCAATTTATACCATGGTGGTGCAGTGGTTAGAATACATTACTGCAGGTTATTTCTGCTGACTGCCAGCTACCAGCAGTTCGGCTGTTTGAATCTCATATAAATAATAACCAGATGCAACCTTGCTTAATTTCTAAGATAGGTTAGCATTGGGCAGGTACATTTGCCTGCTGAGCAGCCATCTGTCAGCCTTTCTGGTAGTCCAGATCAGGAAACTAAAGTTATGAATGCTTATACTACTTTTATTAAAAGGTTGCAATAACAATATCTATCCAGAAATCTGAATGCATCTCACTGTCCCTTGCTTATATTTGAGAGAACTATGGGGGTCAAATCTGAGATGCTTCCCCAAATTACATTCCTGCTTTGGACTCAGATTTCTCTTAACTCACTGTCATTTCCAGGCAATACTAGGAATGTAGGCTAGTTTGGGAAATTGCAAAAAAGAAAAGAAAAGAAAAAGAAAGAAAGAAAGAAAGAAAGAAAGAAAGAAAGAAAGAAAGAAAGAAAGAAAGAAAGAAAGAAAGAAAGAGAAAAGAAAAGAAAAGAAAAGAAAAGAAAAGAGAAAGGAAATTCCAGAACAAGGCTACATTCTAGAATATTTCTGTACTGCTATCAATGCATGAAGTAATAAACTTTATTTTACTTTGATTGATTGAGTGATTGATTGATAGCTTTTATTAGATTTTTAAAAAAAGTAGAGAGTTAAAAAAGCTAACAAAAATAATATTTAAGATAGGAAAATAAAAAATAAAGGACAAGCAAAAATAAAGAATACAAGATAAGCAAAAAGTGCAAAAAAAAGAAATAAGAAGAATAATTCTTTTATAACAGATATAAGTATACATTTACATTAATTACTTATTCTAAGTTTGCAATATAACTTTGTTTTTTTTTATTATCTACTCTTTTCTAATAATCAAGCCCTTAAATCATAATTTCAAAAGGCAACCACCCTACTTTTAAGAAACAAAATAAGATAAAAATTTAAAAAAACATAAAATCACAACAATGCAGTATAAAACAAAATTAAACTAAGGATAAAAATCCAGTATATTCAGAATCCCAAATTATTTCCCAGGCACACTCATACAATATCCTAAGCCAGTGCTTGTGGATTTTTTTCAAGGCAAATATATCTCTGAATATCTCCCTGAAGTTTAAGAATTTTTATTATCCCTGGCACATTAGAACAATCCCTGCCATTGTTAAAAGCATTGATGAATCTGGTAAGAAATATCTCTGAAATGAGGCGCCAACATGTCATGGATTGTCTAGTTCAATAGGGGGTTCCTACCGGTTCTGTCCGGTTCTTAGAACCGGTAGTAACAGTGATGGGAGGCTCCGCCTACCCACCATGTCATCATGGATGCTCTGCACATGTGCAGAAATGCTGCGCGTGAGGGAAGTGTGTGCGCACATGCACATGCTCCCGTTGCAAGCCAGTAGCGAAGATAAGTAATAATAATAATAATAATAATAATTTTATTTATAGACCGCCCTTCTCCCTGTTGGGACTCAGGGCGGTGCACAAGTCAGATAAAAAACATAAATAACATATAGGACATACAATTATAACTTCCCATAAAATGTGACATATAATTGACTTCATTTAATTAAAACTCCCCCAAGGGCAGACTAAAACCATTTCCACACACCCCTCTAAAACCCCTTTTAAAACCCACATTTTAAAACCCCATTTAAAATTTCACGAAAGGCTGGCTAAGATGAAAAAGTGTGTCTTGAGGGCTCGGCGAAAGAGGCGCAGGTCTGGGATTGTTTAAGATGTGTGGGTGGCGAATTCTGGGAGTTGAAGTCCACACATCTTAAAATAACCACGGTTGGGAAACCCTAATCTAAGTGGAGATCCTATATGTGACCATTGGGGCTACAACCACCAATTTATCAGGACCTTCACACCCTATCCTGGAAGGCACTTCAATCCACTGCACATTAGAAGTGGGGTGGGTGGGAGTAACACCTGTGAGAATTGGTGGTCCTTGAATCCTGGAGAACTTACCCCCATAAGGCAACGGCACATGTTGGCATAGGCAACAGAGAAGTTTGGCTCAGAGATGGCCTTCTCGAAGATGAGGTCGATGACGCCCTTGAGACGTTCTTCTGTGTCAATGGACAACTCGGTGACCTGCTTCATCAGCTGCTGGAACATCTGCGGTGTCAACTTGTTGAGAATGCTACGCACACGTCGGAACAGCTCCTGTGGGAAGAGGGAGAAAGTCAGGTAGAAAGTCCATACAGAGAGTGGTAAGGACAGCCGAGAAGAGCATAGGAAGCTCGCTTCCCGTTATTCAGGATGCTGCTTATATGTGCTTAAGAGCTTGAAGCATTGTTAGAGACCCCGCACACCCACTTCATGGTCTAGTTTCTGTTGCTCCCCTCTGGGAGGTGGTTTCATAGCAGGACTACCAGATTCTGTAACAGCTTCGTTCCCTATGCCATCCGTCCGGTAAACTCGCAAGATTCGTTTTTCTCGCCATGTACATGTATACATCCGAAATAGACTGTGTTGTTTCTGTGTCATATAATAATATATGTGGCTTATGTGCATAATTTTGCGTTTATTTATTTTGCCATGTTTCTGTAGCGTATATATTGAAGGTGGAAACCCCTTTGAGAGCTATATGTAATACAATTTTTTTAATGTATGCCAATTACTGTACATTCCAAGTGACAATAAAGCTAGTCTAAGGAATGAGCCGTCGCCCCAGTTCCACTCTGCTGTGCAAGCGTGCCTCCCGCTGGCCAGCTGGCCGTCCGCCCGCCCTCTGCTGCGCATGCGTGGGGCACTTGCACTTTGGGGATTCGTGCGTGTTTTGGAAAAGGTTAGCCATCCCTGGTATCGTGTCTCCTGTTTGAGCAGGGGGTTGGACTAGATTTTATTTTATTTTATTTTAAATATTTCTATCCCGCCCTTCTCCCTATTGGGACTCAGGGCGGCTGAGATGAACTCCAAGGTCGCCTTCCAGCTCTATTATGATTGACTGATTGATACCTACCTGAGTTTTTATGTTCTCAGGTTCTTCTACTTCACTGGCCCGCTTGCTAGTGGGCTTCCAAGCCTTTTCAGCCTTGTTCAACTTGACATCTTCATTCAGAGACAGCGTGGCAATAATCTTCCGAGGTTCCTTCCGCAGGCTTTGCTGGGAACGCCGTGGTCCTGGCCCGGGCGGCTGTGATGCAGGACAGGAAGAGAGAGAGGGAGAGGGAGAGGGAGAGGGAGAGGGAGAGAGAGAGAGAGAGAGGGAGAGAGGGAGGGAGAGGGAGAGAGAGAGAGAGAGGGAAAGAGAG
>JANHFK010006587.1:14778-29255 GCA_036250565.1 Sibynophis collaris
ATAGAAAGCCCCCCTGGCCACGGCTGTCAGATGGTCTTCTAGGGACAGCCGGGTATCCAGGAGGACTCCCAAATTGCGGGCCCTCTCTGCGGGGGCCAGTGTTTTGCCCCCGATAGCCAGCGATGGAATTAGCTGGCTATGCCTACTGGTCCAAAGTTAAGAAAAAAGCTGATATCACCCCCTCTTTCTTCGAAGCTAAAGCTGAAGTGTGGTCAGAACCTGAATGTATTATTCTAGTCACACAGGATAAAAAGGTGTTTGGACAAAAAAAAATCAGGAGTCTGATATCACTTTTTCTAGATAACAAAATATTAAAAAGGCATACATGTTATGAGCTGCAGCTCATCTCATCAGATGCATAGAGGTGATGGGAACTGCAGCTCATGAAAGCTTAACGCCTTTTTATAAATTTGTTAAACAGAAAAGGTGATATCAGACTCCTCCTGAATTTTTGCCACTATAAACTAACACATATCTCCTCTTACAAACATATGTGAAGTTGCTTATCATTCTAAAAGCTCTTAAAGCTTTTTAAGAAATGAATTTATGCAAATAAAAACAGCTTCACCAGTCTAACACTCAGCCACCACAGAAATCAAATAAAGAGAGCACATAGATGAAGTGGCAGAGGAACAGCTAATCCAGACCCTGAGCTAGAAACGTTCTCAATCCAGCAATGTGTCACAAATTAAGAGAAAAACAGTCAAGGAAGGAAAGAATAACTGTTTATCAAATCGTAGTACTAAGTTAATTAGAGCTATGTAGGTCTGGGACTGTTTGCTGCCCCATAAAGCAGGGTGGCCAAAAAGGGAGAGTTGAAGGGGAAGCAATCCCTTACCTTGGAAGAAACGAGCCATGGAGTTGGGAGGGACTGAGCCCAGAATAGCTTGGATTTGGATGGGTTTTCGAGTAATGACAGGTAGAATTTGGATAATGATGGCAACGGGGAGTGCCAAAGTTGCTATTGCTAAGCAATGTGGTTGCATGACATTGTGTTTTACGACTGCATCGCTTAGTGATGGAAATACGGGTCCCAATTACCATCACAATTTGAGGACTATCTGTAATATATTTGATTTGGATTTAGCCTGGTGCAATATATGAATTGTTTTTGTTTTAGGGGTATATACAAAATAGACTGCTGCAGTTTAATCAGTCTGGATTAAAACAAATCTTGAGTTAGCATGAATAAATAATGAATAATTGCTGGCATGAATGTTAACTGGACTGAAATAATTTTCTATTACTTGTGAACTTGTAGCAAACTGTCCCCAGGTAACATTTAAAAACATTTAAAAAAATTTTTTCCATTTTTTACACTGATCTTTTTATATATGCAGTCCCCCTTAGATTTTTGAGGGAAAAGGAGGGTATCCTCATTTTTATATATGTTGTATATCTATACAAGTTTTACTTGAATACCTGTGACTTGTCATATAAAATTTAATTGTACAATTTTTATGTCAGGATGAAGCTAATTACTAAACAAAGCCTGGAATTAAATAACTAAATAAAAGCCTGGAACTTTATTTCCTGATTTCATATATTTAATTGTTGAAAGAATCAGCATCTGAATTATTTTTAAGATTAATTTATTTATTATATCTTGTCTGTCTTTCAGAAAGTCAAGGTATTGTACACAGTGTTCCTTCTTTCTATTTCTTACCCACCACAGGAGCCATCTGAAGTAGCTTGGGGAAGAGTGATCTTTCCAAAGTTTCTGAAGCTTCTGTGGCTGCGTATGGATTTGAGCTGGGATTTTCCTGATGGCAATCCAACGCTTTAACCATACCACCACATCTGCTTTTGGTAACATCAGTGCAATCCATTTGCATCATTTCCAAGCCATTCCAAAGAATCTCAGGCTGTAACCTAGTCGCTTGCGGACTTAAAGTATAAAAATCATGCCAATGATTGCTATCTTAATTACATTCTGTAATACTCATTTTTTTAAGTGGATAGTTCTTTATGTATTGAACATGCTCCATCATTATTGCAGGCTTGAGGAAAAAGGAATCTCTGCTAATTTTTAAATTTGGTTAGTTGTATAAACTTCGAATTTCCCCCAGTGATACTCTTGTTTCTTAAAGGTTATGTTTCTACATTAGTCACCACATGATTCTGCTGTAGAGAATTGCAACTTGTCAAATAGCAGGGAGCTATTTGCATAGATAAAAGCTCTATACATTTGTTTCCGGATATGGCATTTAATACCTATAAGCATTTGAGTTTTAATTAAATTAACCAGATTAATTTGTGACATTTATGTCCAGGTATTTCTCTGGTAGGCTTTTCTGCAGACCTGTTTTGATCATTTCATTATTAAAAACTTTGAAGTTTAGACTGACTATAGTTTGTTCTCAGACACATACTTCTCGTACTTCATTACTGCAGAAAAGTTCTGGGGAAACTTAATTTAGCTTGATTGGTTCTTTTTTCTTTTCCTATATGTTACAGAAGGAATATATTTCAGGCATTCCTCAGCTCATTATGCTCAAATATATGCCTTCTGGCAGTTCCGTAATAAGTAAAAAACCCTGAAATCTGGATTTCAAGCAGCGCTCAATTACTGACCACATTTGGGGCTAGCAACTCTGTCACTAAGTAGTGCAGTCAGTAAGCACAAAATCATGTGACCATATTGACTTATGATAACAGTTCTGGCTGTGGTTGTTAAATGCCACATCACATGATCATGATTTGCAACTTCCCGCTGGCTTCCCCATTGACTTTTCTTAGCAGAAGGTGGCTATGAATAGTGATCAAATGACTGTGGGATGCTGCAACCATTGTAAATTGCAATCACCTGACCACAAGAATGCTGCAGCTTTGAAGACAGGTTGGAAGTCTCCTTTCCCAGGATCATCATAATTTTATCGCTAAACAAGTAGTCAATAAATGAGGTACTGTAGCATAAATATTAGAACAAGACTGGCATTGTCTTAAAAATGCACAAAACATTCAAGTCAGATAAACTCAATATGGTTTATGGAATGGTTTACTGATGTCTCATTATGTGTATGTGTGTGTACCCATGCATGTATATACACACACACACAGAATTTACTTGCAAATTCAGTATTTTGTTTGCTGAAGAATAGCTGAAATTCTGTAGCCCTGTAATCTCTTTTTATATTGGCTTATGTGATCATTTCTTTTCTGGTTCTTCATTTCTGTTTTCCAAACATTGTGAAATAATATTAATACTATGATGTCTTAATTTTAAAAATGCCCACAATTTCTCTTCTGCAAAAAGTATAATCCCAGTAATTTTTCTCATGTATAAAACTGTAGAATAATACCAGGCCTTAAACAGTATCAGAAATAATTGCATAAAATATCTTTTCAACAAGAAAGTGCATGTTAGCAAAATTATTCTGTAGGACTATATTATGGAAGCCACATAATACTTTAATGTGGGCACATTTAAAATCTCTTTATATATGTAAGGAAATTCTAACTAGTTCATTCCTCATGAATTATCAAATTTATAACATATTTGTAATGATGATAAAAGGAAGGAAATTGATGTATGATACCAGTACCTCAAAAGCTTTTTCATTCTGAGTTTGTATATTTTAAATATTATGTCCTTTAATATATTGTTTTGAATCAGTTATAAAAGATAGAAATTTTCACTATTTTTTATCCATAGAAAATATCTCATTTTAAAAAACCAATAATGTAATAAATTTGAGTTGGGCAGTAAATCTAATGCCAGTAAGATCTGAAAATTTTATATGTGACAATCCCTAGGTTAAATTTATTTGCACATATTAATTTACTGCCTAACTCCCACATTTATTCTTAATATTAGTAACTTCAAACCAGCCCCTGAGATCCTCATACAGTTTTTGGGGGAGATGTTTTGGGAATGACTTGGCACTGCCTGCTTCAGTTATTTTTCCCCAAGTTCTTGAGTCTAGTCTATATCTCAGGTATTTCCTGATGATGAGTAAATACACTGTAATAATAAGTATCATCTTAAATGCACAGTATTTATATAACCCTCCTCCTTTCAAATGAGGACAATATAAGTAATAAACAAACTAGAGTTCAGTACAATGTAAATGCAGCAAGCTGGCTTGAACTAAGTGCTTATCTTCTATTGTAACTTTTATTACTGGACATTCGTAGGTGTTTTAAATTTTATGAAATATGATCATTTAGCCAAAAATATACCAAATATTAGGAAAAGTACCAATATAAGTGTTTTAATGTACATAATCAGTATGGTTAATAGTAAGACTAAATAGATACAAAAAGCAGAATGAGTTCCTTCATGAAGTAGAAATCTTCAAGATTTGGGAAACAGGCTTAACATTTGAATTGGATTCAATCTGAGGGAAAAGGGGTATTGAAATTGCTCTTTCTTGAGCGCTGAAGAATCTTAGTTCTTGTTCTAGGCTCTGAGATGATTAAAGGAGTAAGAGATTGTGATTTTGATATGCATTTTGGAAGTGAAGCATTAAGTATGAGAGAAGAGAGTCAGCCTAATAACCACACATTTTTGGTTGACCAGGCAAATTTTCACAGCTTTTGATGATGTTACCCAAAAACTGTGTAAGTCAAGCATAATATACAATGGAACTGTTGTGGATAATTCTAGGGATTTATTATTAATTAACATTTGTAGGTGGCTGCTTTATGTTTTATGCTTTTTGTTGTTTTATTTGTCACTATCAAATGTATCTCTTCAAATTATGTCATTTGTGAACACAGAAAATCCCAAACTGTATAAGTATCCCAGATTGCAGAAACACCTTAGAAGTTTGCAAACTTTAAAACCATTTATCATGTATTCCTAGATCTCCCCCACAAATATTTGAAAACAATACAAGGAATAATACTATGGATGCTATTAGATTGACATGCTTTCCCCATATTTTATATTATAGGAGAATTTGCTATTTATATTAATTGGGGGGTGTAATTAATTGTTATATATGAGATGTGGGAATTAGTTTTATTTTATAGTTTTAATCATTCTTATAAAAAAGATTTTATTTGCTTTTTTCCAGAGGAAATAAAAACAGAAACTGGAAAACAAAGGTAATTTTGTTCATATTAAGTATGAATACTTACGTTTGTGAGATGATTATAAGCACAAATATCTGACTCTATATGGAGATTAAATCTGCCATTCATTCTATTTTTTAGAGAGAATGATTTATAAACTACCTTTTTAGCACTTTATCATGTCTGAAATGCAAAAACATCAAGACAACCTGGCCTAGTTCATATATAAAGATTTATCCATAATATGATTTTTCTGCTGTAGTATGATATGCATGCCAACCAATAATCGGTTAGATTCTATGGCTTATTTCACAAACCATGGATTAGTTTATATATTAGGGTTCTGTAAGTTAAAAAAAAGTTCTATAAGAAGCTCCAGTTTTGTAAAAACAAAGAAGAAATTTAAAATTTCATAGCATATAATTTCTAATAGCTTTGGCTTCAAATTAGTTCAGAAAAATGATCAAATATATCATCTCTGAATGTCCCAGTTAAGAAGCACAAAATTGTTGAACTTTTTGCATTTTTGCATAAAAAAAGAAGCATGGTTAAAGACAAAGGAAAGCTGTAACCATTCCCTATCTATCCATCGGAATATCACCTGAGAAAGCAGATAATTTTTTTAAAGGATTTCTCTAATGAAGGGAATCCTCTCTTTTCCTCATTCAGTTTTTTCCTTTATAAAGTTACTTAAAACAGAAGTAATGCCTGTAGGTACTGATCACCATAAAAATCATTTTTATTTTTATAGTGAACTACCGTAAATGTTCCATCCTATTCATTTACTAGTTTCTTGAACATATGAAACTGCAATCTACTTTTTAAAGAGGATTTCTTATTTATTAATTTTGTACTAAGTCATAATTATTAATATATCACATGTTTAGTTCTATGTTAAAAGAATTTGTATACAAGTCAAAGCATTTATTTTGCTTTATCAGGATTCCAAACACAGAAGCATTCACATCATTCAGTAGAAAAAGATCAGCTATGTAGATTAAGTATGACTTGAAATATCAGTTTTAATGATAAATGATTTACAATTTAAATATACAACTAAAGATAAAGCAAATATATAATAACAGCCCTAGCTATTTCTGAATTCATATTTAACTCATTTATTTTATTGCCATTTTATTTAGTCCACCTCATGGAGAAGCAAAACCTGGCTCAAGCACTCTTCCACCAGTGAAATCAAAGACTAGCTTTATTGAAGCAGACAAGTACTTCTTACCATTTGAATTGGCATGTCAATCCAAGTGTCCCAGAATTGTTAGTACATCATTAGATTGTTTGCAGGTCTGTATAAATCTATATTTCCTGAAATATATGTATTATCGCCTATTTTTAATGTTCTTTTTTTAAGGAAGGTTTTTTCTTGATTGATTTTATTCAATTATCAATGTAAAAAAATCTGATTTAAATATTTTATAAACATTAAATTTGGTCAAAAGGAGATGCTTTTTGTTTTTGTTTTTAAAATCTTATGAATTGAGTGGTATAATTGGGATCTGTAAAGGTAATGGTTTAGTTCAGTGATAGCTAACCTTTTCCAGACTGAGTGCCCATGCATGCTTGCAGCCGAACCCCCAAATTCAATGTGTGTGCAGCCCCTGTGCATGCACCCCTACACATGCACACATGGCCCCCATGCTTGTGCCCTGCCCCCCTGTATGCATCCCAACCCCGAGCATGCACGCATGGCCCCCACACACATTCCATCCCCGTGGCAGAGACCTGAAGACCAGCTGGCCGGTGGGAGGTGCGTGCACAGGTGCAGCAGAGCTGAACTGGAGTAACAGCTCGCGTGCCATCAGAGAGGCACTTCTAAGTATTATGAACCACAACACTTCCCCCTCCTTATGATAATGACTGTATGATTTGTTACTTTTCCTGTGTTGTCAAAAAATCAGATAAATTATTACTGTTAATCATAATTTTGTTTCCCAGCTAGTCACGAAACCCATTTCAAGCCAATATCCAAATCTAAAAAGCCATAGTTCAATTGTCTGAAAAAGGCAATCACTATGAACTGGGGTGAAGAAAATATTTATTTAAACTTGAAACTTACTGTGATTTTTAGATGAGGATTTCCCTGGCTGAAAAACATAATGTATAATATATTAGCCTTGCTTGTTCATTGTTGTTTACTTGCTTTATTTCCAGAAACTTATAGCCTATGGGCATTTGACTGGTAATGCTCCAGATAGCACTGCTCCTGGGAAAAAGTTGATTGATAGAATTATTGAAACAATATGTGGCTGCTTTCAAGGTCCACAGACAGACGAAGGTGTTCAACTACAAATTATAAAGGTAAGGTTAAAATTATTGATAAACAATCATATTTTACTGAATTTAAGAAGTTCTCCATGGTTATGTTTGATTTTTCAAAAACAGTTTACAGTAATTATGAGTCTAATTAATATTTTTTATTAATTTCTAAAATATCACTATTTTCTATTGAGTTATAGACTCATATTCTATTATTTAAATGCATTATGGACTTTTAATCAAAAAGCCATTTCTATGCAGCTCCTATCTCCTTTAAAGTTTTGGTACCTGTAGATTGGGATACATAATACAATTGGCAGATTAACTCTATATATTTTGTATGTACATATATGGCTCACCATTTGCAAAGTATATTCATGAATTGAGCATGTGCCAATTACACATAAAAGAACTGGGAGATATATATACAAGATTTCTAAATAAATAACTGCAGATCTAACTTTGTAAATAAATGTATTTTTAGGCTCTATTAACAGCAGTAACATCTCAACACATAGAGATACACGAAGGGACCGTGTTGCAAGCTGTGAGAACATGCTACAATATTTACCTTGCAAGCAAGAATCTCATAAATCAAACCACAGCCAAGGCCACTCTCACACAAATGTTGAATGTAATATTTGCACGTATGGAAAACCAAGCGGTAAGTTTCTTTGTACCTGCATAAAGAGTTGTTCCAAAAATCCCTTTCAGTTCTAGGAATAGCAAACATTTAGATTTGTTTGCCAATTGAATTGTACAAGAGGTATAAGGGAAAATGTTCCAATTCTGAAACATCCCATTCCAACCTTACTAGGTGTGTTCCAATGTTGGAACAAGCCTTCCAAAAACAGTGGAAATCATTTGACCAAAGATGAAGAAGTTCAGTCTTATCAGATGTGCTCTGACTTTTGGCTTTGACCTTAAAATAACTGAATACCCATTTGCCAGACATTACTTGTTTCATCTAAAAATCATTGAGTAGCAATAGCTCTTAGACTTATATACCATCCTATAGTGCTTTTACAACACTCTCTGGGCGATTTACAATGTCAGCATATTGCCTCCAACAATCTGGGTCCTCATTTTACCAACCTCAGAATGATGGAAGACTGAATCAATACTTAAGCCCAGCAGGATTTAACTTCAGGCTGTGGCAGAGTTAGCCTGCAATACTACATTCTAACCACTGCGCCACCAGAATAACTAAAGGACTGGGACTGAGGATGTGGACAGCGTCATATGGCAGTGAGGTCAATAATCTCCTCCTTAGATCTCCTCCCAACTAGCAAAGGCAGTCTGGGGTTTGAGGTGGTCAGGTTCTAGCAGTGGTGAGTCTTTCATTGAAAGATGGGGTTCTTCCAGTTTTTAAGGAGGCACTGTTTCACCCCCTCAAGTCATTGCTGGATCCCATCATACTGGACAATTCTCCAGCGCGCTGCCTGGATACTCCAAAAAGACAATTTTCATCCATTGTCAATGGTCATACAATAACTTCAGCAAATCTTAGATGAAGCTACTATCTGGATCCCTTATCTGGATCCCTTGTAGTCAGGATTTAGGCAGAAAGGGCTCAAAAAGGGACGCGGTGGCTCAGTAGCTAAGGCACTGAGCTTGTTGATCAGAAGGTTGGCAGTTCAACAGTTTGAATCCCTAGTGCTGCATAACAGGGTGAGCTTCCGTTACTTGTCCCAGCTTCTGCCAACCTTGCAGTTCAAAAGCATGTAAAAAATGCAAGTAGACAAATAGGGACCACTTTGGTGGGAACAGTGCTCTGTGCATCTTTGGCATTGAGTCATTCCAGCCACATGACCATGGAGACTTCTTCGGACAGTGCTGGCTCTTCGGCTTAGAAATGGAGATGAGCACCGCCCCTAGAGCCGGAAATGTCTAGCACGCATGTGTGGGGGAATCTTTACCTTATAGGCAGAAAAGGAATTGCTCATGCTTTTGCATAACCAGGATGGGTTTAGTGCATTCATCCTTATTCTACTTGACGTCTCATCAGCCTTCAATTTTATCAACCACGATATTCTTCTGGATTGACTCTATAGAGTGGGAGTCAACAATACATTATTATGCTAGTTCCCTTTCTTCCTGTGGGATTGGTACTGGTGTTGATTGAGAGTGAGAGATCCTATCCTCAACTCAAGCTATGTGAGGTTCTGCAGGGCTTGGAATGCTTTACACTCCTGTTTAATATCAACATCAAGCCTTCAGATGAGATCAGCCTCCACATGGAGTGAAGCATCACAAGTACACTCAGTTGTACATTTCCACCACGGTAAACTAAGGAGTGCTATTGATGTCCTGTCTTAGTGCCTAGAGGCTACAGGAGTTCGTATGGGAAGATTTAAAACTCTACATGGCTTTGGGACAGGTTATTTGAGGGATCATTTCTTTCTGATTCCATCTACCCATACAATCAGGAAAGATATGTTTATAGTCTCACATCCTAAGGAGTTCCATGTTACAGAACCCAAAAGCAAGTCTTTTCTGCTGTAGCACCGATCATTTGGAACATCATTCACTCTAAAGTGAGATTAGCACCAAACCTATTGGCCTTCCAGAGATCTCTCAAGACATTTTTTCCAGTAGATCTGGGTATCCCTTGGGAACAAGGAGTCTGCAAGAGGCCTTTATTATGTATACGTTTTTACATATTTCCTCATGTTATATTCATGTTTTTATAGTTATTTTAAAATGTTTTATTGTTTTGTTTTTGCTATATATCACCCAGACTCCCATTCATGAGATGTGTGGCTAGATAGTCAGATACATAGATAGTCAAAAGATCTATTATTATTCCATAATTAAATATATAGATGGAATTAACAGTCTTTGCATATGTCTGGGCCATGTGAAAAAATAAAATATATTCCAAACTTACATTACACACACAGTTTTTAAGAGAAAGGACAGTTCTTATCTTCCAAATGGTATATTGAGAGTTGTGATCATAAAGTGGCTAGATTCAGGTAAAAAACTGAACTGTATTTAATTAAGATGATTAAAAGAATCTAATGAGCATTCTTCATATATATGTATATAGAAAAACCTTGTATCACAATAAAATTTCAGTACTGTGCCAACTTTTGAAGGGCTCCAAGTATACAAAATAGCATCATGTCTGTCAAATATAACATGTATTAATTAATAACATGTTTTATTTTTCATATAAATAAATACAATTTATAGCTTCAAGAAGCCAAGCAAATGGAGAAAGAGAGACATCGACAACAGTATCACCTGCAGCAATCTCCTTTAAGCCATCATGAGCCTGAATCACCTCAATTAAGGCATCTTTCAGAGGAAACTGTAGATCAATTATCCCAGGATCATGAAAGGGATTTGGAGCATCATACAAATGATGTGGACAAAAGCCTTCAAGAAGATACAGAAGGAGAAAATGGGTCTGATATTTCTAGTGCAGAAAACGAACAAACAGAAGCTGATCAAGCAACAGCAGCAGAAAGTAATAATCAGAATGGGATGGTGGAGGGCATATTGTTATCTTATTGTCAAATTGTCTTAAGCTGGAAGTAGTTTTCCCACTTAGGAATTTTGCGTTCTGCTTGTTTGTTGTTTTTGAAGTTCCAGGTGATATACCTTATGATGTCTCTGGAGAAAGGGCTCCGGAAATTTTAATGAGTAAAATAGAAGCTTTTTAGAGGTTTAATGATTCTATTTTGCATTAAATGCCAATATGTATGTTGTTGAAAATTGGCAGATTTGCTTTATATTTTAAGATTGCTATTTTGAAGTATGCTGGGTGCTTCGAGGCACTACAAAAAATGTCACATTGAGTTGCCTTTTTCTATAAAAAGTCATTTGGTTAAAAACTACACACAGTTATCAACAGGCTTTAATATTATGGTTATGATTTTCTTTTTTATAAACTTATAAACTTTGTAGTAATTTCATTGCTTTTTAAAATGTATTTGCTAAAAGCTCAGACATAGTAATATTATGAACAATCAAAAAATGTATTTATATAGCATTTATAGTTTAGAAATATGTTGATCAGACTGGATTTCTAATAATTTTAAATAATGTATTTGTTTTTCTTTTGTAGCTTTAACTAAAAATGATGCAGGGTCATATGATGGAGAAAGTAATCAATGTGAAGAAACAGCTCAGGATGTTGTACAGAGTATAGTCCAGGAAATGGTCAACATAGTAGTAAGAGGTAATATACTTTCATCAAACCATATTGCTGATTTGAGGTAGAAATTAAAGGGATTTTATAGGAGGAGTTGATGGTAAAGTTTTGTATGTACTAATATGGGAAAAATATTAGATAAAGCAATAATTTTATGGTTATTTTTTAAAAGAAAAATAGATACAGATTGGGCTGTTTTCAACTCCAGAAGCAGTCAGAGCAGTTCAGAGAGCTGTAAGGATCACTTTTCACTAGAAAATCGCTGAATTCTTTTTTCTTGAAGGAAGGGAATGGGGAGCCTAAGGGCCTTTTCTGTTCTTCCCTAGATAAAGACATGAAGATAATTGACTATAGAGTAAACCTGGATTTATTATTTGTTTACAATTAATACAAATTTTGATAAAGTTATATTAAAATCAGCCTTGAGAGTTGCTGTTAATCAATTTCTGATTCCTGAAACATTGATGAAATACAGTTGAAACTGGTAACTTAAAGGGAAGTTGAATAGTGTTTAAGCAAATGAGACAGCCTGGTCTGAGTTAACAAGATTTCATAATTTGCTACTTTTTTTTTATTGCCAGGCTTTTCTTTTATGTGTAAGCCCTTTCACAGCAGGTTCTGTTTTAAAATAATTACAGTAGGTGTGTGTGTGTGTGTGTTTGATTCAGATCATAATGGTTCTGTTATGTAAACAGTCATGATGTAGAATATTAATCATACAGTATTTATGCTAATTTTTAAAAAATGTTGAGCAAATGTTTATATGGCATCAAAAATAGCACACTGATAATATTCAGAACTCATTTGTGGTAATATATTTTGAGTTGTTTTTTATGTAATATTACACAATGTACTTCTAATTGTATAACTAATTACTTTTAAATGCCATAATTTTACTATATGCCATAATTCTTTTCTTGTAGATATAGGTGAGAGATTGACCGAAAAGATTGTGGTTGATGGACCAATAGGTACTTTAGAGGATGGTAGTGATAGTGAAAATATCCAGGCAAATGGAATTCCAGGGACACCTATTTCTGTTGTGTATACACCATCATTACCTGATGACAGGTTATCTGTCTCTTCCAATGATACTCAGGTACAAGAATGAATGATTATGCTTTGAAAATATGGGAAACTATAATTTTAAACTGATTTGGGGGATATTTACAGTCAACTGATGCACCTAGCTTGTAAGGTAGCATCTTTTATCATCTTTAGTACAAGTGCTTTGATTCGGAATTATGTGAATTAATAAGAAGAATAAAACACAGATAATTTATATGCTGTAAGCCTGTATTATATATGATGTTGTTGCAAAACAGTACAGTTTTAATGTTTTCACAGCAGTGTCAAAAGATTCATGTGCATGAATGAACAACATTTGTTCCTTAAGCAATTTCTGTACTTTTACAACTTCCTTTGTGCTCTACATATGGATTTAAAACTCTATATAAAATTCATTGCTGCTTGCTAATGTAAAAACATATATTCCAAGTGTATATGTTTAGTAGGGTTTCTCTTTCATTGCAGTTGTTTTGTTAGTATGTGGTAAAATACCGATGTTTTTACTAGAGCTAATGTCTTTTACACTAATAACTGGCAAACATTTGCTTTCACAATTATTTGGCACATGTGACTATAACGCTACAATGCATTTATTGTATTATTTGAAAGTCTGTTCCTATTCTGCAAGTATATGATTTCTAAGATAAATATTTTATTGATAAATTACCAATATGACCAATGCTTGATATTCAGGGTCATGTTAGGATAGGTAATTGTCACGTTTCTTCCTAGAACAGATGTAGCACTAGCACAGTTGGCAAGCAGAATGGTGCCTTGAGAAATGCTCATTCTATTCTTATCACAGATTTATTTTAATAGATGACTGAATATTTTGAAAATCAGTTCTTGACATGCATGGTTACCTTCATCAGTTACATATGTTTGTGGAGTGAATTAACGAAATAAGCATAAGCATGCAGGAATGCATTACTTAGATAATATATAATGTTATAAAAGGAATATAATGTGCATAATGGAATTGCAATAAAATGAAAGAGATATAGCATATGACAAATACGCTGAAACTTAAATATATATAGATAAAAATTAACACATGAACGATTGCAAAATAGTAATTAGTGATAAGTATCCTAGCATTACTGAGATTTTTTCTGTATTAAATGTGATCACCAAGGCTATCTAAAGTGGTTTTTAATTTTTTATTTAATTTGTGATTTGAAATGAGTTGAAAATAATCTGAGGTTTTTTAAAAAAAAAAAAGAACCTGGGATTGTTTTCAATTTGTTTCAGGTCAGGAAGAAAAGGTTTGTTAATTATGGAAATATTAATCCCATGTTTTTAAGAAGAGAGAAAAAATAAGTCTTTGAAGTAGAAGATTATATAATTGTAAGGCTGGTTTGTGGTTTGTTAAATTCAGGACTCTAGAAGCCATAATAATTTCTGTGTGATCATTAATATATAAATATGTGATGCTGACTAGTTTTAATAAAATAACTAAAATATTAAACTTGCAGTTATAGGAATATGTTTATTTTTTAAAGTTAAATGTTAAGTAATAATGATTTCTAGAAATATATTTACACCTTAATCCATATAGATTAAGGCAGTCTATAAATACTGTTAATCAAGTTTCATTGTAATTTTATGTGGTCTGTTTTTTCTTCCGTAAAATATGGTAATTACATTGTATTTTTATTATATAAATTGAAAATGAAAATATTTTAATTTCAGGAATCTGGAAATTCTTCAGGACCTACACCTGGTGCTAAATTTTCCCATATTTTACAAAAGGATGCCTTTCTAGTATTCAGGTCACTGTGTAAACTGTCTATGAAGCCTTTGTCAGATGGACCACCTGATCCAAAGTAAGTTGGCATCATTTTTTCTATGAAATATTTTAATTTATTTATTTTATTATTTTTTTGATTTATATGCCGCCCTTCTCCGAACACTCAGGGCGGCTTACAATGTGCTAAGCAATAGCCTTCATACTTTT
>JANHFK010006587.1:29355-40356 GCA_036250565.1 Sibynophis collaris
AGATTCGAACCTGCAGTAATTGCAGGCAGCTGGTGTTAATAACAGGGTGTTTAAACCACTGTACTACCAAGGCTCTTTATATTCAAGAAATAAAAGTATTAATCAGCAGTAGTTATAGATTCTTCTCCCATTTCCAGTGTAGTACAATATATTATTATGGAACATTGTATTTGTAGGGTCCTTGGTACTCTCAGAGAGTTTAACCCTGAGCTACAAATATTCTCTTCTATTAATGTATTTTATACGATTATTTAAAAAAGGGTTGTTCTTGACACTTAGTATATATGAATCAGTCAGCTATATAACTGTATATTATATTAATTTGAGATTTTATACATAAATTACATTATGCGCTACAGCAACAAACACAAGAATATCAATCTAAGCTAATTTAGTCATAGTTTATTGTTTAGTTAATTTCCATTGTTAATTGAATATTTATTATTATCTGCTCTTTACCAATGGTTAGAGAATTTGGAATAATTATTTTTTCTTTTTATTTCTTAAAAAGAGAGATGTCTCCATAAATTGTTTCTCATACTAAGATTATATCTTTCTAGGTCACATGAATTGCGGTCAAAAATCCTTTCACTGCAGTTGCTGCTATCTATTTTGCAAAATGCAGGACCAGTTTTTAGGACAAATGAAATGTTTATTAATGCTATTAAGCAGTACCTTTGTGTAGCATTGTCTAAAAATGGAGTTTCATCTGTTCCAGAAGTATTTGAACTTTCCCTTTCTATATTCCTGACTTTACTTTCAAATTTTAAGACGCATTTGAAGATGCAAATAGAGGTAATGTACATTTAGTAATTTAAAGAGTACTTACTTTACTATAAACCAATATCATTGAGAGGCTTGAAGTATAAAAAAATTAAGAACATGTAATCTAGTTTCAAATGATTGGAGTTGTTTGCATTCAAAACATTATCTTGAATCAATAATAAATAATGTAAATTTTTCCCAAATTATTACTATTATAAAAATAATAAACTATAACATTAAATAAGCAGATATGTTATCTTGGGTAACCATTCAGATACAATACAGAATGAAGCATTATTCTGTTCTTTCTTCTCCTGTCATTTGAATTTAAATTTGGTTAGAGTCTTCTTATATACAGATCAGTATATATCTGGTAGTATTAGCCTACTTCCACATATTAGATTATATGGATCTATTATATGTGCTCCAGGTTACCTAAATGGCAATTTCTTTATAGAAATCTCTGCAAATTGAAAATCTAATATAGGAATGTCAGAAGAGGCTATATGTTACTATTTATTTCCTTTTTTAAAAAAAATGGTGCAGTTGTAAACCATGAAATGAAACATTTTGTATTCCGTGTTTTATTTCTGGAGAAAGTGAGATACAAATATAAATTAATAATTTAAAATGGTAAAGCACTTGCGGTTAGGCACCCCAAATACAATAATGTATCTTTGGTTATGTAGCAGGTTGTGCATTAAATTTCTTTACCAGCGGTAATGATAGAAGAATGCCAAATTTTGATTTTGTAAATATATTCTAAAAGCAAAAAATCTTTAGAACTTTTGAATATTTGAAAAAGTCATGAAGAGGATTGATGAAATGTCTGAGTTTTAAATCACAATTTATTATTCAACATAGCATGTTGTTTTGAAATTGAAAAAAGTTCTTAATTCAATTTGTGACATAAGTGATTTATTTATGTGTCTAACTATCAGGTGTGTGCAAGGTTTTCTACATATTTAGAGTCCAGCCAAGAAACACGGATAATTGATCCTAAAGATTTATATTGCTCTGTCCACCATCCAGAAAACTATATTGAATGTAGTTGTTTTAGGCTTATTTTTGCAGGCTTATGTTCAGTGTATCTTCTTCAATTTTATTTAGCAAGGCATCCAAATCAATTGAACAGAATTTAAATGTATTAGATATTTAAGTAAATCAAATTACTGTTTAAAATCAGATGCTGGGTACTCCATGGCTATGTTTAATCAGAAGTTTCTTTATGAATCATTTGTTTAAATCAAAATATATCTTTACCACACATGGTTGTCTATTACTTTGATAGAATAATTTTCATTGTACATAATTAAAAAGTTATGAAGCCAAGAAACTTAAATAGCAGTTTATATTTTCCCCAGGAAAAATAGAATAAAGATCTGATTTTGGAGCCTGTTTGGGGGTGGGGGGAAAGTCACACTGTCTCTCAGGGAAAGGCTCATAAGTAGTTTTCTATACTGTATATCTGATATTTATTTATAATGAAAACTTTGGAGGCAGAAAAATTTTCAAATAAGCAGATAACATCTCTATTTTTCCTAGGTTTTCTTCAAAGAGATTTTTCTATATATTTTAGAAACTTCCACTAGCTCCTTCGATCATAAATGGATGGTTATTCAAACATTGACGCGGATATGCGCAGGTATTACTCCATTGGGCGTGTTATAGACTTTAACAAGGCTGTTGAGATATCTTGCTTGCTTGACAGTTTTCACTATTATATTTATTTCTGTACTTGATAAAAGCATTTCAGTGTAAATTCTATTTTCTTTACAGATGCCCAGAGTGTAGTAGATATTTATGTAAATTATGACTGTGATTTAAATGCTGCAAATATTTTTGAAAGACTAGTTAATGATCTATCTAAGATTGCTCAAGGAAGAGGCAGCCAAGAACTTGGCATGACCAGCCTTCAGGTAAGAACCATGCCATATTTTTCAGTTGTAAAAATTAATAATGATTAAAAATTACCAATAATCTTAATGTTTTTATACACACAACTCTTATAGGAACTAAGTTTGAGAAAGAAGGGTCTTGAATGCTTAGTATCAATACTGAAGTGCATGGTGGAATGGAGTAAGGATCAATATGTAAATCCCAATTCTCAAACAACCTTAGGTAAATTATTACTTTATTTATTATAATGATCATAAATAAAACTGTTTTCTAGAATTTCCATCATATTTTGCTGAACTATGTTAATTATTCATTCTGAAGAAGTTTCACAGCCATTTCTCTATCACTAAACTTCTCTTAGGGATTCTAGGATTAAAAAAAAATCTTTAAAAATTGAAAACTCCTGCTTTAAGCCTATCAAATATAGAAGATCAACACTTTAGAATTTATTTTATGTGCATTCTACAAAATGCTAAATGTAAATTTATGCTATTGGGACTATGTAAAATCTTTTACTTCACATATATTTAACATTACTACAATAACATTTAGTGTGGTGTTAGCCAATAAATATACTTTAGAAACATACTTTTATTTTTCTTCTCTTGCACAGGACAGGAAAAACCCACTGAGCAAGAAAGTACTGAAACCAAACATCCTGAGACAATTAACAGATATGGAAGCTTGAATTCCCTAGATTCCACAGCCTCCTCTGGAATTGGTAGCTATAGCACCCAGATGTCTGGTACAGACAATCCAGAGCAATTTGAGGTTCTAAAGCAACAGAAAGAAATAATAGAACAAGGAATAGATTTGTACGTTTCATTTTTTTCACTGTATGATGAATTTTAAGAACTTTGTTTTTTGAGCAATCTCCTCTTCATTTTGCTACTTTTAAATATCTTCGCAGATAGCACAACACTAATCTTAAAAATAAATGTCATTAAATTTAACACTTCAAGGTCTGTGAAGAAGTGTTACATACTTTCCATTACTAGAATTCCTCTTGGAACAAGGGTCCCCAGCCCCTGGGCCACAGCCTACTACTGGGCTATGAGCTGTTCAGAACTGGGCCACTTGAAGCAATGGGCAAGTGTGTACACATACGCTCCATTTGCACTAGCACACAGGCATTTGCCATTGCTCACACAGAATCATCCCCTTTCCCCCACACACAGACCAGTCCACAAAGCTGGAAAGATTGGGGAACTCTGACTTGGAAGATAGATCAAAGATCCTAATTCAGTAATATGGCTCCTGAAGGAGCATTGAAAATGTAGCATGCATCCATGGCTCTCATCCATGTCCCCAGCAGGTTATAAAATGCAAGAGAATACTCTTCATGCCATTTTAAAATGTACTAAAGTTAATTTTTTCAGTCCCAAGACAGCTAATTAGTTCAGTTGTTTGTTATATTTAAGAAATAAAATCTAATGCTGCTACAGTCTGTAAGTGCATCTCTTGGCTGTATGAAAAAGAAGGTAGACTATTGTCAGTGGCAGCAAATTAGTGGAGGAGACAACATAATTGAGTGTAAGGGGTACTAGGAAAGAACAAGGAGGAAAAAGAAAGTAGGGAGAATACAGTGCCAGTGAAGAGAAAACGAAATCTCTGTAATTAGCAACAAATGCCAAAGTTTTCAAACCATTTTCCTGGGATAAAATTGCAAGCCACAAATCTTGCCTATTATCTCAGTGAAAGTTAAAACTGTTACATTTTAGCTATTTTGCAAAAACAGTGATTTATCTCTTTCACTGAGGTTGCTGTTTTCTCAGTAAAAGACTTCAGAACTGCTCTGTTTTTCTCTCTATACAATGCATAGGGATCCATTTCAAACAGTGGGTGGATTTATTTGTATGTTTATGTTTGGAGGGTTCATGCTGTTTTGGATGCCTAGCCCCTTAATGTACCTCTATACTCATTGTGCTACAATAATTAATGTTCATTAATTAAAATTATCCATTGCTGTTTGGATGGTTAGAAGGTCTTCCAGAGTAGATTTTGGGCAAGTTAGACAACTAAAGGGGAGAAATAGAAAAATCTAAAAGTGTTTAAATTCCTTTCACTAAGAGAAAAATAATTTTGCTGCACTTTTCTTCCCCATATTTTTACAATATGAGGCTTTATTTGTGAAGATGGAGACTTTGAGCCCTGGAGAAAGTGAGGGTTTTGCTCATCTCAGTTCAATTGTAATGGTCAAATATGGTGCTTGTTTCTTAACAGTGGATGTTTATTTTTATAAACTAATCAATAAAATAAAACAAATGACAATCTGATTTTGGAGCACTTGTTACTCTAAAGTTCCCCAAGTGAGAAATTTCTTCAATTATTACAAAAACTAGATAACCTAAAGGTTAGTTGTATTTTTCCTGGCAGAGAGTGTCACAGCTGAGACAGCCCCATCAAGAATCTTATACTCCTTGCTATCACAAAGACTATCAAAGCAAATCAATTTTGAGACACTAAGAGCAGTACATCTCCCCCAGCTGATGCAGGCATTTGATATATTAGAGGAAGCAGTTTTCTAAAAACTTGTGATCTAATTCATTTGGGGCTTTATCAGTTAAAGTTAGCATTTGAATTGGGCCCTGAAGCTCTTGGGCATCTAAATAGAAATTTTAAGGATCAGTATTACATGGTTATAGTTAGTTGTCATACTAACTATATAGACACATCAGGACCATTTTCAGATATAGCCTCTTGTAGGCCATGCCCAATTGGATTAAATTATGTATAATTACTTGATTTCTGATGATTATTTTTTGACGATGCAAGAATCCTAAGTGTTGTTGTATTTGATTCTGTGTGGTAGGGAAAAGTTAGATAAACAGCAAAGCATCCTATGACCGAAAAGTTTTAGTTTGACATTAAAATTTTCTAGGCAGGTTTTGTTTTTAAAAAGTTTTGCTTTTTATCTCAATGGTTGAATATTATATTAAACAATATTTAAATAAATATAATTAGGATTATAAAATAAAACCACAACACATTACCAAGCTGTTGGTAATGTGTCAAGGTGGTGCAGTAGTTGCAGTAGTGCAGCACTGCAGGCTACTTCAGCTGACTGCTAGCTGCAGTTCAGCAAATAGAATCTCACCGGCTCAAGGTTGACTCAGCCTTCCATCCTTATGAGGTAGGTAAAATGAGGACCCAAATTGTTGGGGGCAACATGCTGACTCTGTAAACAGCTTAGAGAGGGCTGTAGAAGCACTATGAAACGGTATATAAGTCTAAGTGCTATTGCTCTTTAACATTTATCCATCCTATTCTTTTTTTTAAAAATAGCTCATTTTTAGAGTCTTGAACCAAGCTATCAATAAAGTACAATTACTCGATGCACTCAAACAGCAAAACAAATCTCTTTATTCATAGACACTTGGAGCATGTTTCCCACATGGAGAGAAGAGAAAGAGCTATCTGGATATATATACTAGGAGTTCCCCCCAAGAAATCCTTATTTGTTGCATTTTATTTCACTAGCACCTTGAACTCAGAACAGCTATATGCCTGTGAAGAAAATTATTAGTAAGCGCTAAGAAGAATCAGGCAGAAATCGGTCCATTATTTAGTCCTCTCACACCAAGCATTAAGGACTAAATGTGATCTGAGTGTAATTCCTACAGGGGGAAAAAAAAGATGAGTGATGGGATATGTTTGGCCATATGTGTTTTTAGGAGTAGAGGAAAAAGAGCAATCAGTGTAAAGAAACAAAAAGGCCAGGATGGAGATTCAAAATGCTAACAAAGCGTTGGAGTATTTTGATGCTGGCTCAGAGGAATTACTAAAGATAAGAGAAGCAGAAATCAAGAGAGGAAAAGGAAAAAGAAACTTCAAGGAAGGATACAAAAGAGAAACAAGATTTTCAAATCAGCACTTGTCCTATTTTATAAGCAAAATGTAGATCAATACATTACATTCACTTTTTGAGAGTTAACATGCTGACTCCATAACCTTGTCAAGAACAATATATCAACCAAGAAAGCAAGATGCTGTCCGAGACAATAACTATAATTTGAGAAGAAACACATCAGAAGAAAAAAGAAGAAAGGAAATTTCCCCCTTAGGATAGACTGTTTGGCAATTCATCGCTTATCTTAACTGTTTGCTATTACTTAAATTATATTTGTAGCCTTTTTATGACATCTCATATGCCATATTCTCCTAATAGAAAGGAATATTCAGCTGTTTCTCCTAGAAATATAAAGAATTTAGGAAAAGTTCCCAAAAGAAAGTGAACATAGAATATCAATCTAGAAAAATGGGGGGGGGGGGTGCTTGAATCAGAGTTCCCCAAGATATTTTGTATCTGAGGTGAAAAACAAGAGGAATTCCATTTAAGGGAGCTGATCAGATGACAGTTGCCTCATACGTTAACATTACAAACATCACTCCTGAGAGTCACACCTTATTCAGGGTGTAAGACACACCACAGGGCATGTGAGATGACTATCTCAGGTATTTGTTCCATGAAAAATAAGTGAAGACTCTTTGCATTATGGGCCCAAATAATTTATAGCAGTAGCGCTTAGATTTAGATACCACTTCACAGTTCTTTAAAGCAGTTTACAGAGTCAGCATATTGCCCCCAACAATCTGGGGGGCAATCCTCATTTTACCAATCTCAGAAGGATAAAGGGCTGAGTCAACCTTGAGCCGGTCAGAATCGAATTCTTGGCAGTACTGCACCATTATGGCTCTTTGCTTTGTTCTCTTATCCTTGTGTTTCATTGCTAGCGCTACTAATAAGCAGTTGGTTGTTCTTCATCAAATGCAGAATGATTTGTTCTTATTAGAACCAAGGAATTTGCAACAGTTTTCTCCAGCACCACCAATGAAGGGTTTTTTTTCCTTTATTCAACCTTCTCTGATGGTCCAGCTTTCGTAGCTATGTGCTACAGCTGGAAAGATCATGTCCTTCATCATAGATATCCATGTTGTTAAATGTGATGTCTTGGAACTTTGATACTTTGTCTGTCATAGTGTTATTCCCAGGCAGCAGACACACCTTTCTTTAATGGCTACAAATGTGATGGCAAACCTTTTAGATACCAAGTGCCCAAACTGCGCACGCACGCATGCTCAAACTGAAAGGTGTACATGTGTGAACGTGCAAATGTGCATGTGTGAATGCACAAACATGTGCAAACCTGCCTATGAGCAGACATGCGTAGACATGCATATGCATAGACATGTGCGGACATGCACGCATGCACAGCAGAGACCCGAAGACCAGCTGGCCGTTGGAAGGTGAGGCATTCCAAAACCATCAGCGCAGCAAGAGGTAAGATCTTTTTCTTTCGTGAGCTTCTGTTTCTTCATTTGCAGGGAAACATAAGCTCACGAAAGAAACACCATGGAGATCTGACCTGGGGCAATGGCACACATGCTGGCAGAGAGGGCTCTATGTGCCACCTCTGGCATGCGTGCCATAGGTTCGCCAACACAGGGCTACACTATCTCTTTGAATTTTTGACCCCAGGATCCCAAGCCTGTTAATACTTCAATTTATCTGTACTGTGTTGCTATTATCTGGCAACATAAAAATTAGGGTAAATGACTACAATGTTTTAACTCTGCTTCATTTCTTAAGCCTCTTCTGTAATCTTAAATAGCATTTCTGATAGCTTGGAGAGGCATGTATGCATAAGCTACATCTAAACATAACAGGAATCACAAGCCTGTAAACCTACGAAGATGCTCATTCAGAGTGTATGTGCCAAAAAGCCTATTGATAGAATGCCCATCTACATGCATTGCATTTAATTTCTTCTCCCAAGCTGGATGTCCTGTGTAAATGTGGATTTATCTTTATCCTCATATGATAATCAGTACTAATCACTACTGACAATCAGTAATAAACATGCCAGCATTCACAATAAATAAAGCAGTTGATATTATATTATTTGGGAACACAACTTCATTGATCAATATATTAACATGAATGCATAAGTCAGATCGCCATCATCATTTACCCATTTTATTCTAAGTGGAAGGATGGGAAAAAAATCTCAGTCACTCAAGATCAAGAAGTATTCCACACATCCACAACTTAATGGGTAAAAGCCAGGCAAGAATAAATATTAGAATGTTTGATGTTTTAAAAATGAGATTCAACAAATTAAATCGTTAGAAAGCAGTGTTGGATCTGAAAAAGTATTTTTAATTATTTCAAAGACTATTTGTTAATGTTGGGCAGAAATAAACTAACAACAAATAGAACTCAAAACAAGTGCTGATCTTAAGGAAGGTAATTTAAATGATCATTTAGAAACTGATGCTAAAGCTTTGATGATAGGCCTCTCTTGGCAACTGAAAGCAGAATTTATCTTCTAAGAAGCTACAAATCAGTTAATGGAATAAAACAGGATTGGCTCTTCTGTAACAGCCCATGTGTGGCTCTTTACAGCATCCTCCATACAACTGGGCTAACACATACATTGCAACTTGGTAGCCTTTGAATATCCAGATAGAAAGCTTCCATAAGGGGCTGCTGTATATGAAGGTTCCTAGGTAGCTATGACAAATAGACAAATAGACAAAGGATTGGCAATAAATTAAATTAAAAAGGCACAAATGATCAGACAAAGATCACTCTGGCAAAACCAGCAAAAATTCTCTATATCATTGGAGATATAGTATAGAAGCAAATCAAATTCTGAGGAGGATACAAAATACTTACACTCCAACACAGATAATTATTATGGGTCATCATCACAGTAGGTCTGAATTTAATTTTTCTGCTACAGAATAATGCCACTAATAATAAGGATTTTCCACATTCTTGAATATGATAGCATCTCCCTGCTGATGCATTCAATCAGCAATAAGTTATACTTTTTTTCTACTATGTAGAGAGAATGTAATAAGGATAATAGGGTAATTATTATCTAGCCACTTTTACTTGATTAAATAATAAAGTTGTTTGCAAGCTGAGTGAATCTAAGGTATTTGGTTTTTTAATGACAGGTTTTGTGATAAGCATGTACTGGAACAAAAAAAAAACCCTTCCTGTTCTTTCTATTGCTTATTTAAATGCAAATAAAATATGGCATTTTATTATAATAAAATTATATTAATCAGTCTTCTTACAAGATTACATCATTCACCATAGCAAACTGCAATCATGTTTATTTGTATATTTATTTATTAAACTCAATTTGGTCACCACTCAATTCCAACCGACAGTATTTGTGCAGTTCACAAACAGTAAGAAAAAATCCAATTCCAACCCAAAGCAAAATAGCATCCTGACACATTATATAAACAGAAAAATAGTAAACACGCCTAAGGGTCCATAACCATCTCTTTCCAAGACCTGGGAATGCAACCAGATCTTCAAGGCTTTATGGAATGCCAACAGTGTGGGAAATCCAGTTGTAATTCAGAGGTACATTTCATTCCGAAAGACAAATACCACAACATAAATGGTACTCTTCTTTTCTTTGCATTGGACTGATGGTTATTCAATGAAAACAAGAGACAAAATTTCCCACCATCTCCTTTTCCTTGTGTAAATTATTAATAGAGTTTGTTGTTCTGCATCATGGATCAGGCCAAGCCTAGATTTGCATGCCAAGAGACTGAGGAAATGGATGCATAAGAAAGACTACAAACTTTTTTTTCTACAATTTATTCTGCAGATAGTGACCCAATTTTCTTAAACGTGCCTGGAGGCCACTGGTTTGTGTTGTTGCTTTCTTGCCTCTCACAAGGAAACTGAAATCCTGAACTTCAGCTGGTATAAAGCCATTGACTTCAACAGAGCTACTTCAGTTGGCTACCTGAGGGCCTGAAAGTCATTTAATTATATAGGAGCTATTCACAGAATAAAACACCAAACAATTATAACTGTCACCTACAGCATGGCACCCAGCCATCTGCTATGCCCAGTTTATGTTTATAGCCTCAACTGCAAAAGTGCATTTTCTGGCAATAATTTTAAAAAAACAGGTGAAAAGAATTCAAACAACTATGTAGAGGAAATCAAATTGGCAATGTCCAAAAGGCGTTAGCATCATATTTCTCTCCATTTGGTGATGTCCAGCACATAGGCAAGAGAGCTTAATTGGTCAGATTTCAATAAAGCAAACACTCCTTAAGAAACAGAAGATATATTTGATTGGTAAAGTCCTGAACATCTATTATATTGTTCTATAGCTGCTTTTTAAAGCATAAAAGTTGGATGAGGCCAAGAAAGATGTTAATCTGGAGCAAAAGGTGTTGATTTTTCTTATTTCTAGGGCTACTTGCTCCCTTCTTCAGATTCTTAGAACTAAAGCAGGAATGAATAACCTCTTGGAAAAAGTTCTAACAGAATGGGAGTGTTGATGATGCAGT
>JANHFK010006587.1:50524-65338 GCA_036250565.1 Sibynophis collaris
ACACCGATCAAGGGACTGGTGGGCTGCAAGCTGCTGCCATATACTGTCAGTCCCCACGCACTTGCCGCCTCTTGGCCGGGGCGTCCAACCTGGCCAATCACTCTGAAGACTGTGTTTTCCCAAAAATAAGTCCTAATGCTTATTTTGGAGCCCCAAAAATATAAGAACAGGTCTTATTTTTGCAGATATACAGTATGTACCTAAAGAGCAAGACCGATGAAAACATGTCACTTTTAGAAGAAAACAACCAAAGGCAAAGCCCCTACTATCTACCCTAGCCTACTCCAATGAAGTCCCTCTGGAACTGAACTATCTCTTTCATAGCCTCCCTCAATCTAGGGAGCTATATAGTCTTCCTGGAGCAAAAATCAAAGATGTAACTGACTACCTTACTAAAATAATCAACCCCATGGATTACTACCCCTTTCTTCTATACATGACAAACATGAATCTGAAAACAATAACAAAAAATTATGAACAGCTAGGGAAGAAAGTTAAAAAATTAGGAGCACAAGTGGTGTTTTCATCTATACTTCCAATAGAAGACCAATATCCACTGAGGGAGCAAAGGATTTTAGAAACAAACCACTGGCTTAAAAATTGGTGTCATCAACAGGACTTTGGATTGCTAGATGATGGTCTGCATTATCTAGATCCCTGATGGTGAACCTATGGCACACGTGCCACTGGTGGCACGTGGAGCTATATCTGTGGGCATGTGAGCGTTTTCTCTAGCTCAGCTCCAGCGCCAGCTGATTTTTGGGCCTTCCTGGAAGTCGAGAAATGAGCCATTTCCGGCCTCAGGAGGGCCTCTAGGAATGTGGGGAATGCCATTTTCACCCTCCCCAGGCTCCTAGAAAGCTTCTGGAGCCTGGGGAGGGCGAAAAATGGGTCTATAGGGCTCACCATGCCATTGTGTACCAAAAGCAGGGGGGGCGGACATTAACTTATGGGTGTGGACATGCGCACGCACAACCCCCCCCCCCGTTCTCCCCCTGCCTTGGACACGTGACAGCAAAAGGGTTAGCCATCGCTGACCTAGATGAAGGGCTACTGGCAAAGGATGGACTGCATGTCATAAGAACTGGAAACTATTTGGAAAACGACTGGCTCATCTTATCAAAAGGGCTTTAAACTAAAATTGAGGGGGGGCAGTCTTAATGATCTTTAGGACCTAATTCCAAGCAAAAACATTAGATAACCAATCACATAAGGAGGAAGGAGGTAAAGAGAAAAAAGAAATAAAAAAGAGAAAAACACAATGAAAGAGAGAGTGATGGAAAGGATGGAAATCCCAGTTATAAAGTAGGAGATATAAGAAACATATTCAAGATCAATAAAAGACTCAAATGCTTATACACTAATGCTCAAAGTTTAGGGAAAGAAACAGGGTGAACTTGAAGTATTAGTACATGAAGGCAGATATGATATAGTTGCCATTACTGAAACCAGGTGGGATGAAACTCATGACTGGAATGTACTGATGGAAGAATACAAACTATTCAAAAGAAACAGACCTAATAAAAGAGGAGCTGGTGTTTCATTATATGTAAAGGATCACTACATCTCTACAGAAATACACAAAACCAAGATTGAAAACCTAGAATCAATATGGGTCAATATAAAAGGGAGGGAAAACGATATTGCTACAGGCCACCCAACCAAGTAGAAGAAATAGATGAACTCTTTGTTCATTAACAAATATATGTGGGAAACATATCACAGTGATAATGGAAGACTTTAACTACCCTAGTATCAACGAGGAAACAAACTGCAGCAAATGGGAGATCAAACAGATTCCTAACTAACTTAACTGACAACTTTGTCATCCAAAAGGTAGAGGAAGTAATTAGAGGAAAAACTATATTCTGAATATTTTCCCACATTTTTCTGCTTTTCCATTTTCATCACCAACATTGTTTCCTTTTTCCTTGTATCAATTGATTTAGTAATTAATATCATACTACTAATCATTCTCCGTACTATTATTTGTATGAGAGGGATCAAACACAGTAACATCATCAGTGCCAGGAATCCCAAATCGGCAAATCTGGCCAATTCTTTCCAATTTGCAAACCATCCCCCAAACCAACCGTTTACTCCATCTATGTTCAATTCTTTCCAGGTTTTGACGGGTACATGGGCCAACTTTATCATTCTATCATTTATTTCTTTAACCACTCTTCCACTTTCATCTATTTCAATGCAGCAGATTAAACTTTCCACACACACCTCCTTCTTGAACTAGCAAGTAATCTAATGCCAATTTATTTTGCATAATGTAGGTTCGAGACTTCACACTTTCCTTGGCTAAATGTTATAACGTGCTTACAGCATCATTAGTGATTATCTCAAGCACTGCTTGTAATCGAATTACCCTATTCAAAATATAGATAGGTTCTCTAGCTCCTAGAATCCCACCCTCTGCCCATGTGGCGGGTCCATAATAATTAGTAATTTTTGGTTGGAACATTCTACAATCCCAGAACTAGCCGGGTGCCATGTCGTGTGATAGTCCCATTTTATTTCCACAGCCTTACTGATTAATTTAATTATCCTTGCAGTAAAGTGTGTCCCTTGATCACTATCTATTACTTCAGGTATACCATAGCTGGGTATGATATGCTCCAACAAAATTCTAACAATAGTATTTGCATTTGCAAATACACAAGGAAATGCTTCCACCCATCGTGTCAAATGATCCATAATGACCAACAAATATTTCATCCTCCCCATTCTAGGTAATTCAGTATAATCTATTTGAATTCTCTGAACAGGACGTAACGCCAACTCTCTCCCTCCTGATGGTTGTTTTCGTAATGCTACCTTATTCACTTTCAGACAGATTATACATGCTCTGATGGTTTGCTAAGCTATGGTGTGGATCCCTTTGCACACATACCTCCGCTGCACCAAATCTATCAAGACTTGAGCTCCCCAGTGTGTTCCATCATGTTTGTAGTAATAGCCTTATTCAAAATTTGTCTTCCATCTATCAGAAACCACTTTCCTTCCTTATTCTGTTCTATACCCTCATCTTTCATTTCTTATCCCTCTTTCTGTATAAATTGGGGCATTCCTATCTCCCCTAATTCAGGGTTTATTATGAAAACTTTCTCTTTGCTTTCCTCTCGTAATTCTGCTTCTTTAGCTTTTCCATCAGCGAAGTTGTTTCTGTGAACCTCAAACCGGTCTCTCTTTTGATGTGCTTCTATATGTGTAATAGCCAGAGCCTTTGGTATCCTCTTTAATGTCAGGATCTCATCTACCAACTCTCTTTTCACTAATGCCTTTCCTTTGCTATTTATCAATCCTCTTTCTTTACAGATCTTTCCAAATGTGTGAGCTATACCATACGCATACATTGAGCCTATATAGATGTTTCCAGCCTCGATCCCCAACTCCTTTAAAGCTATTTTCAGTGCATATAATTCACAAGCCTGGGCAGACCATTGGTTTGGTAATCTTTTGGCCAACAGTCTTCCAAGACTCCCCTTCTATTACAGCATATACATTTCTGCGAATCCTATCACCACCCTAGAGCTTCCGTCTATAAATAAGGTACAATTCTCTCACTTTGTCTGAAAATCTATACAATTATGTTCTATCTCATCTTGGTTTCTTTCTCCAATCAGAAACTGTACTGGATTCACATTCGCATCAATTACAATTACCAAGCTCGGATCCTCTAATAAAATCCTTTCATACTTCATTAGCCTAGAATTTGTCATCATTTTCTGAGCCTGTTGGTTTAAAATTGTTCTAACTTGGTGAGGGATGCTTACTATTAATGCTCCTCCAAAAGTAATTTTTCTGCTTTCCTGAACCACTAAAGCAGTGGTCACTATAGCTTGAATACAAACTGGCCATCCTTTTATTACTGGGTCCATTATCTTTTATAAGAAGGCCACCGACTTCTTCAAACCTCTCCATTTTTGTGACAAAACTCATTTGGCTACTTCATTCTCAGTTGCTACAAAAAGGTGAGATGGTTTGTCTAAATCAGGGAGAGATAACACGGGGGCTTCTTTAAGTTTGTCTTTTAACTCTTGAAATTTTTCCTTTTCTTTTTCTGACCATTTAACTATCCATGGTTCTGTATTTTTTAGCTTTGAGTACAGTGGCTTCGTAATCTCTGCATCATTAATAATCCACTGTCTACAATAACCCACTAACCCTAGAAATTTTCTTAGAGCCTTTTTATCTGTTGGTAAAGGTTGAGTTATAATTCCTTCAATCATGGAAGGAGTAATTTTTTGGCTGCCTTTGCTGATCAAGCGGCCCAAGTATTTTACCTTCCTCTCTGCATATTATAGTTTATTTTTGGATACCTGCAGTCCCTGTGAGGCCAGATAATTTAACAAATCGTTTGTCCCCCTTTCTACATCCTGCCTCTTTCCCCCTGAGAGTAGTAAATCATTCACATACTGTATCAGGCAGTTTTGGGTCTTTTTCAAATCTCTCCAATATTTGTTCCAAAATTTGATCAAATAAATTAGGGCTTTCCATATACCCTTGGGGTAATACCATCCATCTAAATTGGCTTTTTCGTCTCATGTCCGGATCCTTCCACTCAAAAGTGAAAACATCACGGGATTCCAGATCCAGAGGGCAGGCCCAAAAAGCATATTTTAAATCTATTACACTAAATATTTGATGTTCGAGTGGGATTCTGTTCATCAGGGTGTAGGGATTAGTAACTACCGGATGTCGGGTTACTATAATTGTATTAATTTTTTTCAAATCCTGAATCAGGCGCCAGGTTCTGTCTGGCTTTTGGACAGGTAAAATAGGAGAATTATAGGGTGACATGGCCCATCCTTTATTAATTCCTCTATTACTGGTTTTAGTCCTCTTCTTCCTGCCAAACTAATCTCATATTGCTTCTGCTTTATAGGTTCCTCCGTTTTTAGTTTAATCTTTACTGGAGGAATCTGAAGTCCACCCCTATTCCCTTGAGTAGACCATACGGTGGGTGTTATTTGTTCCTCAATCTCTTCTGTTAGTATCAAGGTTTGGGTTCTTGTCAATTGAATCCCCCATTCCTAAGCCTGATAATTCCCACTGCAGGCACATATAAGGGTTGAATTTCAGTTTCATATTTGTTTTAGTTTAGTTTAGTTTCATTTATATTTATATACCGCCCTTCTCTCGAGAGACTGAGGGCGGTGTACAGCCAAATATAAACATACAATACAAAATTTAAAAGAATTTTAAAATGATATATTAAATTAGGCCTCAATAAAAATCCTACTTATATATAATTAATTTAAAAAGTTAATAGTATAGCGAGATAGCTGCAACTAGCAATAAATGGACAATATTGGGTTAACTTGCATCTTCAAATATATCATTTCTTTTGTAAACAATTTTTGGGTAGGAGTCATTTTGTCAATGCTATCTTAGTAATATAGTAAACATACCTTTAATTATTTACAGAGTATTTTCTCACACAACCCATATCCTTTTTTTAATGATGTGTTTTATAGTTGGAGGAAATATGGACTGGAAGCAGATTGCAAGTATTCAAGAATCTATTGGAGAAACTAGTTCACAAAGTGTTGTTGTTGCTGTAGACAGGTAATTTATCTAGCATCAGAACTTGCTATCTAGAAAATAGTATTCTTTGTTCATTAGTACAAGTGGTATCATAAAGCATTGTAAAAAAATTAAAATGAAAAGAAAACTAAATCATTTGGGTGGTTTACCTGTATGTTTGCATGTTATGAGAGTGGTGAAATGAAAATATCCTTATCTCTTCATGTTTCTTTTAATACCATACCTATTTTCAGAGGTAGAAATTGTAATATTCCCTTCATATTTACTGGTAGAATTCTTTTGTAACCTAATTTGTACTAAAAAAAAACAAGTCACAAAAATTATTGCACAATTTTCTTTTATTTGCAGAATATTTACAGGATCTACCAGACTAGATGGAAATGCTATTGGTAAGCATTAGTTTAGATATGGTGGAACATACATTCTGTAATAAAGAATGAATTAATTGATATTTTGGAAATAATAATAAGTAGATTGTGTTTGGATTTAACAGTGGATTTTGTCAGATGGCTTTGTGCTGTTTCTATGGATGAATTATTATCTGCAACTCATCCCCGGATGTTCAGCCTACAAAAAATAGTAGAGATTTCTTACTATAACATGGGTCGGATAAGGCTACAGTGGTCTAGAATATGGGAAGTTATTGGAGATCATTTCAATAAGGTATGTCAGAGTATATTATTTATTCTTATTTTTGTTACTTTTTAATTAATCCTCACATCCAACAAATATAACCAAAAATGAAGATAACCAGGAAATATAAATAATCAAAACATACTATCTTCATAGGAGTCCATACATACAGTACTAGTAGTCCTCAGAGCCCACTGGAACAGAAAGATGTTTAGTATCCCACAAGCTAAGCAGAGTTGAAGGCTCCGCACCTCAGGAAAATTGTTCTATGACATGGGCTTGCCATCAAAAAAGAGCACCCACCCTCCCCAATTCATAGAGAGTAGAGACCTTCAGTATTAGGCTATACCTGTACCTCTCAAATTGGGAAAGACAATTATATATATATGAAAACAAACACTCTCAGTTGGTCCTAGAATTGTATTGGCAATCAGTGTGCCAAGTGCATCCATATTATGCTAAACCTTCTTGTCCTTTTAGGATGTGGGTTGCTGCATTGTGAACTTCAATTACATGCTGAAGTTTTAGACAGCAATAAAATTATTCTACTAAGCATTGTTACTGGAAAGAAATACTAATCATTGTGATATTCTCCAGTGCAGTTTGCTCTAATCATTGTGATATTTTAAATACTTTTATAGTGTTTTTGTCAAATGTAGATTTAACATGTAGGTTGTTTTTGTTATAGTAGGCTGTTATTACTTTTTTTATAGCTAACATTGTATTTCATTGTGTTAATTTGGCTTTGCTAGGTTGGCTGTAATCCCAATGAAGATGTAGCTATTTTTGCCGTAGATTCCTTAAGGCAATTATCAATGAAGTTCTTAGAAAAAGGGGAACTTGCTAATTTCCGATTCCAAAAGGATTTCTTAAGACCATTTGAACACATCATGAAGAGAAATAGGTATTTAAAATCATTCTGGAATCTAAATACAAGGAATGAATCAATTTCTTCTTTTTCTTCCTTTTTTGTTATATTGTTATAATTTTTGATGTATTTGATTCAATATATTGTACAGTATTAATTAAAATGATTTATTGTTTAGATAACTTGGAATACTGAAAATAAAAGGAAGAAATAGTATATCAATACTAATTAAATTGAAGATATTTATATTAGAGACATATTTGACTTTTTTCATACAAAAGTAGAAAAAACAAATTCCTGCAGATTACATCAAAGTATTAGAATTAAGTCAATTTTAACCAGTAAATGTATTTATTTGTGAAATTCATTTTAGATCACCAACTATTCGTGACATGGTTGTCCGTTGCATAGCCCAGATGGTAAATTCCCAAGCGGCAAATATACGATCAGGCTGGAAGAACATTTTCTCAGTTTTTCATTTGGCTGCATCTGATCAGGATGAAAGTATAGTGGAACTGGCATTTCAGACTACCGGCCACATTGTCAGTGAGTACTAATTATATTTATAGAATAGTCCCAAGAGGTATAATATTTTGTCCCTAGAAACTGGGACACTATGGCTTCTTCCACTGCCGTAGGCACAAAGCTCCATGGAACATTCATCTCTCTCATCCCTAGGAAGGAGGCAGTGGGAAACCATTTCCAAAATTTATTTATTTATTAGATGTTTATCCTGTCTTGATTACTTTATAAGTAACTCAAGGCAAGGAATATATATAATACTCCTTTCTGCTCTTTTTCTCCACAACACAACGCTATGAGGTGGGATGGGCTGAGGTCTTGCTAAGAATACTGCAGAGACTTGTCCAGGCAGTAGTTAAGAGTCAATGCTGAAGCAAAGGCACAATAATAATTTTTAGTTTTAGGGATAAAACTAATAATAGTTATGTTTATTGATATTTGATTTCTTATGTTTATCTGAAATGCTATCAATATTTCATTATTTTGCTGTAGTAGTGATTATACCTTGCTTTAAAAATGAACTTTTTGAAACACTACATGTATTTTTTCTTTTAGCAATTGTGTTTGAGAAACATTTCCCAGCAACCATAGATTCCTTCCAGGATGCAGTGAAATGCTTGTCTGAATTTGCATGTAATGCAGCTTTTCCTGACACAAGTATGGAAGCTATTCGCCTTATTCGTCATTGTGCAAAATATGTATCAGAAAGACCTCAGGTACAGTTTATTCTGTGTCAGAATATTATTACATGTGTCAGGTGTTGATTATATTCTATACTGAAAGCTAAATTTCAACAGGTTATAAGATGACGTATGTATTTGAATCCTCCCTAAAATAATAAAATCTGTTTTGAAACTTCCATTGTGTAAACTTCTATTTTTTTCTTAGTTTATTAATCTGGTCCATCATACTTCTATGTTTAGAAATAGATTTCTTGTGTGTAAAGTTTGGACCATGTTGTCTATCCACATAGAAATGCTGTTACAACTAAAGAGAACTAATGTTATAAACTTGTTTTTACTTTTAAAGGCTTTCAGAGAATATACTAGTGATGACATGAATGTCGCTCCAGAAGACAGGGTGTGGGTGAGAGGCTGGTTTCCAATTCTCTTTGAGCTGTCCTGTATTATCAATAGATGCAAATTAGATGTAAGAACCAGGTAACAATCCATATTTGTCATTCAACGTTATAAAGTATATACTTTAGTTGTAAGCTCCTGGAAAGTACTAGAGAAGATATATTATTATTGCTACATTATTTATAACTAATCTGACTGTCTGCATCTTGCAAAAAACAAAATAATGGGAATACATGCCAAATTTAGTATATTTTTATCCCATATTTATAGTTCATATATAATAGTTCATGTATTTGCTTTAAAGATATTGTTGCTTTAGTAAATGGTTGGAACTCCATTGAATATTGGTCTGTGGGAGAGAGAGAGAGAGAGAGAGAGAGAGATGGGGAGAAAGAGAGAGGTGAAATGTGTGGCTGAGAATATAGCATTTAATATTGTGATTATATATGATGTGGGTGTGGCTGTCTAGTTGTTTATATAAAAAAAGTTAGGGTTATCTTTAAATTTAAATCTAAACCTAAATCATGCTTTAAAAGTAGGGTTGGTAGCATTGAACAAGATAAGAAAATTACAGTTGACTTAGACGAAGTTATATGTATCCAAATTCATAAGCACTATATATAATAATCACTTTACTAGTAGTCTTGTAATTATGACAGAAAAGGTTTATGTAATTAGAATTATATACAGGTAGTCCTTGACTTATGACTGTAAAATATTACCTATAAGATATTTGCCTATCTAGTCTGAGTGTATCAATTTATGTTTAACGATAGTTTAAAAGGAAGAGCTGAAAGATCTAGTTGGTAATTGTTTCTTATACTCATTTTTATTTCAGAGGTTTAACAGTTATGTTTGAAATAATGAAAACATATGGTCACACATATGAAAAGCATTGGTGGCAGGATTTGTTTCGGATAGTCTTCCGAATATTTGACAATATGAAGTTACCAGAACAGCAAACAGAGGTAAAAATAACATGAGAACAGATCATTTTTTACTACTATTACACCTTTATGTTCATATTGCATTTTATACCCATAAGCTGAGCAGGGAACTGACTGCATGATATCCATTGTTAAATTCTACTTCATACTAGCTTTATTAGCATGCTTTATATAAAGTTCTTTTCTGCATAATGAACGATTTTGAGTACATAGTCATATACTAAAGTTTTTTGTAGATTAAATTGTCATAGGAATTATCACTTTCTTTCTACATTGTGTTAATCCTTGTGCAATTCCTGTTTTCTTCTGTTATGATTAGTTACTCATGCAACCAGCTTAGATATTTTTAAGAATATCAGGCAAAAGGAAGCATCAGAAGACTTTAAAAGAAGTGTGAAGGATGAATACAGACCAGGTTAACAAGGGCCAGTGGTGAAGAGGTGTTGATTTTTATTGTTAGGACATGTCAGTTAAAAGTTGACTAAAGTGTTGAGTTGGAATTTGATAAAAATGATATTTTGAAAAGATACTTTAAATGCTCTCCTGAATTATTTCATAAATAGTATGCTAGTTTACAACTGGATGCTTATTATTTGGCAAAACTTCCATGTGTAACTGTCTTTTTATAATAGCTGTACATTTAATAGAAATTATAATTTACATTAAGTTAAAATTAAAATTTGAACCTGTACTAGCAAAATTATCTCTATGTGAGGTTGATCGTTCCAATGAAGTCTTAAGCTTCATACCTGTTCGTGTTGTTCTTTGAGCCAAAAATATCCTGAATATATATAGTATTAGAAAATACTAAATGGCTCACACTTCCTGTTTTGTCTACCAATTTAACAGCAAAGTTGCTGTGGTGGTGTTGAATAAAATTTCTCACCTTGGGTTCAGAGTGCTTCATTGCTTTGCATACTTAAGTTGATAACTAATAACCCAAATGATATTAAACTTTCATATGAATAATTAGCACATTTCAAAGAAAATTTAATTACATGGGCAAGTGAAAAATATTTTTATAGTTTTTTGGAGATAGTAGTGATCTAAAATCAGTGGTTAAAAATGTAAAAGGAATCTTGTTCTCATACTTTTCCTTTATGTTGCTGTCATATTATGTGAAGATCCTTTTTGGCCTTCTCTAATCTCTTCTCAGCACTATGTTTAGGCTTCTAGTACGGAGTTGTTTTTTTAAGATATTCTCCAAGCTTCCTGAAGAACTTTGATGCTCCTGGCTGCTGTTCAGTGTAATTAATACAATTATTATTGAGAAGATTTCTCTGCTTTTTTCTCTAGAAAGCGGAGTGGATGACAACAACTTGCAATCATGCACTTTATGCAATTTGTGATGTATTCACACAGTATTTAGAAGTACTTAGTGATGTTCTTTTGGATGATATATTTGCTCAGCTGTACTGGTGTGTTCAGCAAGGTAAGATTGCATCAATTTGTGACACACAATGCTTGCAATTTATCCTGTATAATATGAACAAGCTAATGCCTTGTTTGCATTTCAGACAATGAGCAACTAGCACGGTCTGGTACAAACTGTTTAGAGAATGTTGTCATTCTGAATGGGGAAAAGTTTACCCTTGAAATCTGGGATAAGACTTGCAACTGTATGTTGGATATCTTCAAAACCACTATTCCCCATGCGTAAGATATTTTTTCTTTTGTAAATATTTGGGAGCAAGTCTGCAAACAAATTCATATGTATGAAATATTGAACATGCATTAGCTATGCTTGTCTTGATATAATGAACATGCACGTATTTGTTTTATGTGACATCTATATAGCTTCTATATTGGGTTTAGTCACACACAAAAATCTTGGAATTCTTATCCCTATTTGTCAGATCCTTAACTAATTCATGCTCAGAGCAGCTCTAATCCCTCACCTGCTTATGATTTTTTAAAATAATGGAATGAGATGGTTTGGGCTTCTCTTCTGCTTTTTCTTAGTCATTTGAACTGTTCAGATATGTTTAGTGACTGGTGACCATTGTCATTGTATAACAATGTATAACATTGTTACCTAATAAACTAATTAAGTCCTTTCATTCCTAAACAGTTTTTAGTAATCGAGGAGCTTTAAAATAGCATTTCCAAATCTAATTATCATGCTTTTTTCCTCCTTTGCTAAAAGAAATTGTAAATTAAATAAAAGAGGTGAAAATATAAGAAAATATGCTATATTTATTTATAACCCAAGAAGGGTTTTTAAAATATATGTTTTGGGCTCATTTTTATTGAGAACACTATTACAGATTTATAATTGTTTTTATCTTAAAATGTTGAAATATTTCTATTTTATAATTAAACAAAGTTGCTTTCTTTTTTTCAAGGCTTTTAACTTGGCGACCAGTGGGAGGAGATACTGCTCCTCCATCTCCATCTTCTGGAAGAGAGAAACAGCTGGTATGTTTGAAAATAAAAATGTCAAGGAAAACATGTTGGAATACTTCTTTTTGTCCTATTTAAAAGTAATATTGGAAAATATCACATGTTGGGATACCACATCATGCAGAATAAAGAGAGATATGTAGCATTGTATGTTTTATGTGACATAGATTTCATGTACACCTAGAAGAAGAAGAAAATCACCTATATCTCAAACTATGAGATGGATGTCACATAAATATAATAAATAAATAAATAAACTTACCAGGTTAGAAGACAAGTTAGTTCCTTACAGTATGTCATGTCATTGTAAATAAATCAAAACTGAAATTATATTGCTTAACTTCCTTGCAATTAACCTATTTACTTAGATCCTTTTTGCTCATTAAAATAGGCTTCTTCTTCTTATTGATTGATTGTTGTAAAAATTCTCAGTTCTAGAAATTTTCCCCCCTTTCTCTTTTCCCCATTGCATACATTCCACGGGTGCCTTAAATTTACCTGGCCGGCTATTCCAATCTTTCAGAGCTGAGTTGGAATCTGTACAAATGGAAGGGCCAAAAGGATTCATTCCATTAGTATTTATTGCTTTGGTAAACAGAAAATAAATATATTTTGCATATATTATAATTGAATATACAATTACACATTTCATAGTGTTCTGTACTTACCAGCTAAATTAACCAAAAATCCTACTTCAAAGCAAGTTCACTTTGTTGTATTGAGGTGCTCCTAAGAAGTTTATTTATTTGCCAAATCCATATGAGATAATTTTTGTCTTTTATTTTCAGGATGCCATATCACAAAAATCTGTAGATATTCATGATTCTGTGCAACCAAAATCATTAGATAGACGTCAGTTTCAACCTATTGTAGGGTTGCCTGCAAATGAGGAGGTCAGCAAAAACAAATCTATAGCAAGTAAGAAGAAATGTTTCTAAACAGTTACTTGATAATCTGCATTTCTTTGTATGTTTGTGAATTTTTCCTTCTGACAGGTTGCTGTTTGTGTCAGAAATAACTCTCGAAATTCTATAAGCATTGAGAATGAATATTACAAAAACAGTTTGGCTTTCTTAAGGCCTATTCTCTTATTTTAAATGCCTCAGTAATCAAATTGGTAAGATTCCTGGAAATTATGAAAAGATTCTCATCTGTGATGTTCTTTACATTTCTAACTGTGGGTGTACATTCCTTCCTGGTGTTTATCATTGCATCCCACTTTCAGGTTTTAGAAAAGACTCTAAAATAAAAATTTCCTATCTTTTAAGTTTTTTTCAGTGAGTTATTGTTTTGAATCTTCTGTACATTTTTGTACTGCTTTAAAAGTTTCTGGAAAAAAAGTAATACAGCACACTTTCATAAGAATTTGGAATGGCTTTGAAGTCATTCTGTTTTACAATGACAACTACATCTAGAAAGTCGAGTTGATTTATTGCTGGGTAAACTGTGGCATAACTAAAATCACGGCAAAACTGTGTATGTTTCTTTTTCCTAGAATCACTGCAATTCTGCAGAAATTATAAACCATTTGTTCTCCTTTGGGTAGGAACTCTTACCACCCTACACTCCCATATTTCATCATAAAGCCGCCATGATATTATTTTCAACATTTTGAGGTTGGCAGAAGACAATTATGTGCTGGAGAGTAGAAACTATGGTATGGAAGTGACCTACAATAAATATTCCAAACTTCTCTCAGCACCTTTTGCATCTGGGCCATGCTTATTTAAAATGACAATATGCTCTCATTCCCCAAAAGAGTATTACACCTTTAGATAACAAACTTTTAAACTTTATTCTAGATATTTTAGTGTTAATCTATTTTTGAATTTAAATTTTCAGCTGAAATTTAACACAATTCAGTTTGTACAGTTTTGGTATTTAATTAAATAATACATTTCTATGATATTTGTGTTAAAGATACAGATGGACAATATTTAACTCTTCAGAAATTATTGGATTGCACTTCAGTAATCTTTCATTACCTTTTGTGGCTAGGGCTCCAGGGATTTTGAGTTCAACGCTTAAAGTCTTTATATTAATTATCATCAATTTTACAAGTACTATAGATATTTTATATATGTAATTTAGGGTAATACATTTGACAATTGTATTAGTGTATATTCAATGGAAATAATTTGGCAGACAGTAGAAAGTTTCTAAAACACATAGATCGTTAGTAGTTTGCATGATTGTTTCAGTTACCAAATTTTCTTTTTTTCTTTTTTTAAAAGAATTTCCAGATCAGAAACTGTTTGGTGCGCTGTTAATCAAATGTGTGGTACAGCTGGAACTTATTCAAACAATAGACAACATTGTATTTTTCCCAGCAACCAGCAAAAAAGAAGATGCAGAGAATTTAGCTGCAGCACAGGTAAGGAGCAACCACTACTATGCATATTCATATAAGTGTTTTCTTCTTCCAGTCTTGAGCCAAATGTTATCCAGAATAAACTATGATAATGGAAAAATTGGGCCTGCATCATAACATCAACCCTGGCCTTTTGTAATTGAGTACAAGGGTTTAGATGCAAGTATGTCAGATTTGGTCATTGTGGTACATTGTGTTATCACAAAATATGTTTTATTGTTTGATTTCTTGACCCCCAAAGATCCTTAGAACACTTAATTAGATACCAAAAAAAATATTATATATTGAAAGTGAGTCCTGCGAAGGAAAAGGGCGGTATATAAATTTAATTAAATAAATAAATAAATTCTTCTGTAAACCATTTGAGTACATCCTATTTGGTCAAACAATTACATAGAGAATAGCTTTTAGATACAAACAAGCTTCACATCT
>JANHFK010006588.1:78913-92572 GCA_036250565.1 Sibynophis collaris
GGTTTCCTGCCTAGGCAGGGGGTTGGACTAGAAGACCTCCAAGGTCCCTTCCAACTCTGTTATTCTATATTCTATATATTCTAAGGCATAATCATGGCTGTGAAGAGTTCCATGGACTTTGTTGCTTT
Source organism: Sibynophis collaris (assembly GCA_036250565.1). Lineage (NCBI taxonomy): Eukaryota > Metazoa > Chordata > Lepidosauria > Squamata > Sibynophiidae > Sibynophis > Sibynophis collaris. Next base: position 79,042 of record JANHFK010006588.1, read on the forward strand.
GATTTGAATGACGAATCTGGCTTACTTGAGAAAGACCTCAAACATCTAAAAGAATTAGCACATAATATTGGCCACAACCAGCCTTCCTGGGACTTCTCATGCCTTTTTTCATGGCTCCCAGACTTCCATTGGTTAAAAATCCTAATTGGGACCATAGTCACAGTTACAAGGATGGGAATCATCATTTGTTGTTTCTGCCAATACATACTCCCATGCCTTAAATGTCAAAGAAAGTGCATGACAAAAACCAGCAATTGGGCCAATAAGGTTTCACTAATGATGAGCCAAATCGACAGCCATTATCAAGTTTACACTCCACCGCTTTAAATCTTGTACTAATTACTGAATCATAAGTAATAGTACAAAATGGGGGATTGAAGGAAGCCTCCCCCCTCCCCAGATTACGTCTGCAAAGACGTAGGCACAATGTTTTTCCCTATCATCTGCATAAACTTTTACACCTGATTAAAAACTTGTTTTAACGTTAGGAACAAGGGCGCAGGGCCTACAAAGGCCTGCTAATGCTACCAAGGGAGGAAAGGTTTTCCTCTAAGCACACATACAAACCTTGATGTAGATGGGAGCACAGTCTAGAGTAAGAATCTGAAGTTTCATCAACAAAAGGAAAGAAACTTAAGGGACACAATCGCTGAGGGATGGTTTGCATCATCAGGCTCTTTGCTTGGGACCTGAAGGCCAGTTGCCACAGCTAATTAGAGCTAAGGTTTATGGCTGATCTGATGAGCATGTATTTTTAACCACCACCACCACCGCAGTGCTTACAGAAAAATAGATGAACAACGCTTACTCTTCCTACACTGTGGGAGCAGAGTCTAGATTTAGGTTCGTTAAAGAAGAGGCGGATGTCTCCTTTAAAGTTCAGTATTCCAAAATTAACCAGAGTACATGAACAGGCCTGCATAGTTAATTCTATGGCTTTCATGGGGGTGGGAAGGAAAGGGGACTTTAAAAAAAATAGTGATAGAAATATAGGAGGAACAGAGCTCTTTCAAGCTCAGGAAACTTTGCTGGATTTAATTGCTGCCATTCACCTCTTGGGTTTCGAGCGGAAACTTTGTTACAGCACTTTCCCAACCACGCAGAGGCCCTGCGTAACAGGTGCCAATATATTCCGTGACTGAACACCCAATTCCATGTTGAAATTGTTTTGGTTAAATGCTTTAAGCGGTGGACAGGACAAAGGGTCCCCAAGGATCCATCTCAGGTATTGATGGCAATAAATGAAAACGGTAATTAAAAATTAAGCAGAGTGGGCTCTTCCTCCCCTCCCAAAAAAAGAGAGATGAGATCATATTATCATCAGCTCAGTTAGAGGAGGGACAAAAACAGGAGTTACAGAAATGACAAGAAATCAGGTTGGTTCTGGGCAGCAGACAGCCTACGACTGATGTTAAGGAAGGAATGCAAGGAAAATTGAGGTTTTTGTGAAGATACAAGTTTGAACTGCAGGTATTGAAACCTGAACCTTAACCGTCCTAAGGACAATGGTACATCCTTGCCCTAATCCTAGAGGGAAACTGAACAATGTAAGTTAGCATCCACCAACAGAACATCAACGGATCAAAAGGGTCATGTGCCAACTGGGTTTGTTAGAAGGGGCAAGGAAAGACTCTAGCCAAATAAATAAATAAATAAAGCTGCTTGCTCCAGACATTAGTGCATTGGAATGTCCCTTCCTCTGTTTATGCAGCATAAACAAAAACAAAGTTTAAAAAAAAAAAAAAACAGATGTAAGTTTAAGTCGCAATGAATTTTCTGACCACTAAATTTGTACTTAAGACAATCAGAACTTCAAAAGAAATATGTATCGGAATAACCAAAATACTGTATCTCTAGGGGACAATTGGAATAACTTGATATTTTGCTGGTTTTGAGAAGCTTCTGTTTAACCCTTGTGAGTTACCTGACGTTGCTCAAGGGAAACCTGACATAGGTAGTATTCTGAGTTAATGCCCATCAACAATGCTGTGACAAGGGCCAGGACACAGAGAAAGGACACAGATGCTTCCCACGGAGCTCATTCTAGCTTTCCATTGTTGTGATGACCTCAAAGAAGAAAGCACTTTATTCCTGGGATAGACTCCGGCCACTCTGGAAAACTTTTGTTAGTAGAGCACTGACATGTTGTTTGAGCTAGCCTAAGGCAGCATGAAAACCCAAAGTCCCTCTGCGCTCCAGTTCTGACAAGGACACTAAGGATTAACCGCTGTGCATATTTATAACTTCTCCAGAAAAGCAATTCAATACAGTATCCCCTTTCAACAGGCATCTTAAAATAAAAATTTAAAAAGTGAGAGACAGTTGCGTACCCACAGGCCATCTACTCCACACAGGTCTCCCTTATAATGTGGGGGAGCATGGGACTTGGGAGCTTCCGCCCCCCACTTCTTGCCAGACTGCCATTTTCCATCACTTGCTACCAATATCCTGCTGGCTGGGACTGCTGGAAGTTGTAGAGTCCAAGTAAGTACTAAGGGAACCCATCACCATCCTATAAACACTACACAACGGGTGCCTGCGTACTGTGGCATGTTTTACTGTCCCTCCCATTAAAACCAACTGGAATTGTCCTACATCTGTAGTACCTTCCCCACTTCATAACGATGAGCTTATCAGGATCAGCTGATCAGCAGCACCAACTGAGCAATCAGAGAGAAATATGGAATTGTTTTTCTAGACTCTAGACCACTGTTGGTTAGGCTAGGCGCAAGGCTACTTAATAACAACGTTGAAATAAATTTCCAGTGCTAAAATGATAAAATGCATCACGATTCTCTTGTATTCATGACTTGGGGGGTGGGGGTGGGGGGAGGAACCCAGCATCGTGTTTTTCAATGGCTCTCACTCAGGAGAAAGATCCCTGGATATTCTGTTGCTCAGAAGCTTTTGCAAGATATGCCATTTGCTGTGGAAAAGAGATTCAGGAAGTTTATTCTCTTTATGAGATAATAGAGGCACCACCTGTAGGCCTGGCAAAGCAAAGCTCCGTTTGTAACGTATGAATGGTTCCCTCCCCTCACTTCTCAAATATGTGAAGCAGCTGATTACAGATTTCTTCATGGGGAAATAGACCAGGTAACGTGCCTGAGACCTCCCCACCTTCTTACCGATACCAGTTGCCCAATATGTGGCTGGCTTGCACCTTGACAAATAGGGAAAGCAAAATTTAGGGTGAAAAAAAAGTGGTGGTATAACTAAAGGGAGAATAACACACGATGCAAAATCATTTTTTTTTCTCCCCCCCTGGAGTTTGAGGCATAAAACCTGAAAGGACCAAGTTAAAATATTGACTAAAGCTTGGCATTCCGTAAAACTTCCTCTAAATGAGCACGTACAAGGGACTTTTGCCTGGAGAAGAAACGTCTTGTGTTAGCCTATCAATACGTACATCATGCGTGTGGCTTTAAAGGACAGTGACCGCTAAAGGAAACGCCATGAATTGAAATCTATGGAAACTGAGAATCATTCACAGTGCGACCCGTCTCTCTTCATCTCTTAATGCTTCTCTTCCTGGAGACCGGTTGCGTCTTCAGGTTTAACAAAAAAGAGAGCCTGGGTGATTGCTGCAAGCTACATTTTAAACGATGGGATAAAACTATACATTTAGTGTTTGTTTGTTTTTGTTTTTGTTTTTTTTAAAAAAGTCCCTATAAGCGGCATGAGGACTGGACAGAGCAGAAACTCAACGGGGCTAATGGAAGGAGTTGCTTTTGTGTGTTCGTGTGCATGTTTGTGCATCATTGAAAAAATAAACCAGTCCACTGTCCAGCAGAGGCTGCTAACACTCTATCCCTTCGGGGGGCCCCCGAGCTCACTCTGCGTGGACTTCCGTCTCTGGCCTCTGAAGGCAAAGCTCAGACGGTAGGAACGCTCCTTGTCCCAAAGCTGTGGCGTAAGTCCTACTATGTGGATGAGGAAAAGAAGGTGCAACTCCCCCTCCTCCAGAGTATCCCCCTCTTTGGTGCTGAGGCATGGTATGGTAATCATCCAAATTATCATACTGGGATACCACAGTCGTCGTACTTTGGCGTTTGCCAAGGGTTTGGTATGGGTACAGGAGACCGGCATCCCGCTGTGTGCTCTCGGAGTGCTGGAACCGGAGGCTATGGCTCCGTTCCGGCTTAGGCGGTGGGACCGGAGGCTGCCCGTAGTGCTCGCTCTCTTTATAGCAGTCTCTGGAGTGCTTTTCAGCTGGGGCAGCCGGGTGTCTCGATCGAGCCCGTTCTCCATCCTCGGCCAGCTTCACCTCTTTGTGGTTCAGTCTCAACATGTCATGGTTAGCTGGGATGTATTTTCCACCCGGGTGCTGATACGTCAGGGATTCCGTGGGTTCCGACGGGTGGCCCTTTGGTCGGTAATCAGGGTAGGGAGGGGTGTTTTTAGCATCCGGCGGCTGCCTGTGAGCCGCTTCATGTGCAAGGTGCATTCTGTGCTCAATGGAATTACAACCGACCTCGGGCGGTTTCCTGCTCCTGAGACTGCTTTGTTTCTGAGGGAGCAGAGGTTTCTCTGACTGTCCGTTCCCATAACCACCCCGGTAATGGGCTCTGTCGACGTCTGGTTCCAGCTGGGGCCCGTAGTAGCGTTCCTCTCCCTCGCTTAGGTATCTCCCTTCTTTGCCATCAGCAACAGTGAGGAGTCCAGTTTTCCCAGGATCAGATTTGCTGCGCAAGTGAACAATGTCCGTGGCCCGTACCTCTTCTTGCAACAAAGGGGCTATGTTATCGTACTGGGACATGACCGGCCCTTTGACTTTCTGACGGGCACGGCTCTCTCGGCGGATGGACTGCATGCAGTATTTCTCCATATCTTCCAAGTCCCAGGAGACGTACATGGGTTTGACGTCAGGGGCAGGCGGCACATCCCTGCTAATGAAACTATGCTCTTTGCCTGCTAGGTGCCCAGGAAGACCTCCCCGAGAGTAGGGTGGTAAACCAGGACAGCGATAGAGGTTCTTGGTCGGTAACTTGGAGTAGGATGGAAAATCTTTGCCTGGGAGAGGATGGAACTGCCTCAACCTCACTGTACCGTAAGGGTCCAAGTCATAAAATCCACCCTCGCCTGCGGTGTAGCAAGAAACGCTGGAGGAACTTGAGTAGGGGCTGTATCGATAATGAACCCGGCCGTTCTCAAAATAAGGTTGCAACTGAGTGACGTGATAATCTCCGTGGGGCTGATATGGCTTGTACTGGAGGAGGGGTCTAGGGCAGTAAAGAGGATCGTCATCAGGAGGTACCTCAGTACGGGAGATGGGAACCGATCGGATGGCGGAGGGGGTGGACACGTGCAGAGAATGCACCCTCCGGATGGTGGGGTAGGGTGGGGCTTCCTCCGCACAACTGCTGCTCCTCATCGTTGGGCTTAGGGAAGACAGATATTCGATCCGAGTGCGAGGCTTGGCATAATGAACGTACGCGCTCTTTCCTTGACTGGCGTACGCATTATATCGGGACCCCAAGGAAGGGGGGGTCTCCGACAGAGAAGGGTAGCCTGGATGCTGCTCAGACTTGCTGTGAAAAAGGTGGGGCTGGCTATTTTCAGCCCTGTATTGATGAGCCGATGAGGGTTTGGGATGCGCTGGAGGCTCCGGTGTGCTTTCTGACTTGGAGGGAAGGAAATAGGCCGACGGAAGGGATGCTTGTTTAGACAGGGTAGGGGTTGCCAACACATCCTCTGCTGACAGTGGCAACGAGGAAGAAGCCATAAAAGCATGGAAATTGGCAGGGTTTATCGTATCGGTGCTGTTGGAATGCATGGCGGCTGCAAGTTTGCTCTCCATTGTCCTCACAGGCGGTACTGGAGGCATGAAAGGGTAGGACGATTGAGCTGGGACAGATTCGGACCTCATCTGTAAAGGTGGAGCCCTGGTATTTTCTCGGGGTTTCTCCAAATGTCCCTGGTGAAACAGAGCCACTGGGGTGGCTGAAGTGCACTGGATTGTAGCACTGGCCTCAGCACCCAAGACGGGAACTGGCTCAGTTGTCCTTGCCTCCAGCAATTTGTCTGGAGTTGGCTCTCCTTGTACCTGAGAGAAGAAAGCACAAAGATTAGTTATAAATCCCAAAATGGTTGCTGAGATGAATACAGACTTCACTTGCAAACCAAATTAGTTTTTAAACTAGCAACTTAACAGAGCTTTTGCAGGGGGGAAACGCTACAACCTTTGATGGCAAGTTGATTTATTCGCAGCCAAGACATGGATCAACTTTTCATTGACACCACTTCAACGGGAAATGTAATGAAAGATGTAGTCAAACCATTTCGAAGAATTAATACTTCAAATTTGGGGTGACCTTATAGAAATGTAGGCTTTTTCAAGTCTTCAGCTTCTACGTATTGCCCATATATATTTTCCATGTCTATAGATGGGAGAATTTTAAAATCTGAATCTTTAGCTATGTTTATGTACCCTTCGTTAATTATATGGTCTGCATTAATTTACTACCATCATGTCATAAAGAAAATGGGACCAAATAAACAATGGGATGATTAAATTCAAAGCAGGTCCCTGCTGAAAACAAACAATAGTTGCTTATGAACCATCTTACTGTAGCTAGCCAGTGTGTGTCAGAATAGCACCACCTACTGCTACATTTAATTTAATGCTACAGGTTGTTATGACAACCTTAAACTTCATCCAGTGGAAACTGAAATATTCCGTGACTATTCCTAGAACACCTCGGTCACAGCATCTTGCTAACAATCATTTTCTTAGGAGAAATCGGCACCCAAAATCTACAAATGTTCAATTTTCTCCTGGGATCAACTAAAAAAAAACAACCTTGGGAAAAAGCTCACATACCTATGCTCGCCTTAAGGAACGTGGGCAGAAGAAAAACGATTAATTAAAATAGAAAAGGGAAAGTCAAGTAAAAATCAAGTAAACAGAGGTGGGGAGATAGGAGTAGAGTACAGGTAAAGGTAAAGGTTCCCCGTGCACATATGTGCTAGTTGTTCCAGACTCTAGGGGGTGGTGCTCATCTTTGTTTTAAAGCCGAAGAGCCAGCACTATCCAAAGACGTCTCTGGGGTCATGTGGCCGGCATGACTAAACGCCAAAGGTGCACGGAGCGCTGTTACCTTCCCACCAAAGGTGGTCCCTATTTTTCTACTTGCATTTTTTACATGCTTCCGAACTACTAGGTTGGCAGAAGCTGGGACAAGTAATGGGAGCTCACTCCGTTACGCGGTGCTCGGGATTCGAACCGCTGAACTGCCAACCTTTCGATCAACACGCTCAGCGTCTTAGCCACCACATCCCCCAGGAGCAGAGTAGAAGTCGTGTTTTTTCGGACAGAAATTTTCCCTGAATTATAATATATATAAAAAAAAGAGGGCAGAGAAAATGGAGCATGGCGCCTACTTAGGTTTTACCTGACTGAAGCCTCCTGAAGGTTTCTTGGGAGGAGTCTGCCCCATGGCTGGCTGGTCCCCTGGTCTCGCGGGTAGAACTTGATGGCTTCCTGCAGGAAGAGCTGCCTCCCCCCATGTAACGTTGCTGGTGACTGTAGAAGGCTGAGCTGGGACGTTCTGTCTGGACATGCCAGGATTAGATTTGGCAGCTGCTGGGTGGTTCTTCATTACGCAGGCCAGATCTGCAGGGATGTTTTTCTCCCCAGGAGGGGCTGAAGGAAAGGGAAGCCTGTCCTCCATTTTACAGATAGGAAGATGAATCTTGGTGGCCTGGATTGGGTTCTTATCCAAAGGGACACCAGTGTGGAGTGGTGGGCTTTCTAGTGGTATCTCCACTGTAGATGGCTCGGCCTGAATGGTTCGTCCAGGACAGGAGTGAAGATGACTCTGATCTTCTGAGGCAAAAGATTGAGTAAGAAGGTGTGTGTCTCCAACTGTACATGGATAGAAGTGGGAGTGGTCCCAGCCCATGTTAGTACCACCGTGAAGGTCTCCTGCCATGTTGTTAGAGTAAGTGGAGTGGTCCCGATGTTCAGAGGTGACAACGTGGAGATGGTTGTCGCCTTCATATGTGCCACTGCTTTGGGGGCCCTGAACTAAGGGCAATCCGCTTCTTTGGAGATCCCCAACCATCTGAAAACTGAGCGGATTCTCTGGCAGAGCAGCATAGAACTGGAGCCTTTCTGAAGCAGAGCCAGGATATGGGTGGAATTTTTCTAGAGTCCCTGCACTCTCACTTTTCCCACAGTTGTTACAGTCTGAATAAATATCTGGTTTCTTCTGGGACTGAACTGAAGCTTGTTGGGCAGATTCGGCCAGGGCAAGAGCCAGGATGCGGGCGGCATTTTTCGGAGGTGGAGGAGGGACAACAGAAACAGAATTGACTGGAACAGAATCCTGGGGGGTGGCAAGGGCAACGGCTCCTAGTGGGAAGAAGAGTAGAAACAAAACAAAACAAAACAAAAGAGAATGGTTTACTTTATCCCGTTAAGGAGAGTGAGCAATTCCTATAGATCATTATAAAAAAATAAGGTTTTTTTTTTTTTGTTTTAAAAAATAGTCCAACATTTCACAGTGGCAACTTCCTTGGCGTGACAAAGTGCGTCTTCTCTCATGCATGCAAAACAGGGATAGCAGTTCGGTGTGAAAAAGCGCAAGAGATTGTCTGCAAGTTCCTGTTGCAATCCTAAAGACTAAAGCGGTAGGCAGTGCAGAAAGAAAATGCCAGATCGTTTGATGGGATCTTTCGCACAACTTAAATCACGGGGGTAACTTTTGGCCAAGAAAAAAGGTCTCTTCTTCGAGCGCAGCCCAATTTATTTATTTCTATGGTTAGTTAAAAAAAATATAAAGTGTATCAGGAAGCATTCTGATTGGAAGAGATCGTCTCGTGTTATGAAAAAAGAGACAGGGTTATATAAAATATTCACAGGGTTGTGGGGTTTTTGTCTGTGTGTGTGTGTGTGTGTGATATAAGGAGGCTGCAGAGAAGCTTAGGTTCTTTTAATGTTCGCTATCAGGACCCAAGCAGCATCTATAAGGTCTGGAAGACATATACTTTGTTATTATTATTATTATTATTTATTACTATCATCATTATTACTAGTGTTTCCCCCTCTTTTTAAAGGCGTGCAGAGAAGCGAGAGCTTGGCGGCTTGTGAATTTAAAGAAAAAATGGAGGAAAACACACTGTACCTGGCTGTGTCAGTCCAGAAGGTACAGGCTTACTCTGGCCGCCGCTGAGCGTAAGTGGTTCCACCTCTTCTTGAAGCTCTGCTTTCTTGGTATCTCCCGCGCTCTGGAGTTCCTGCTGGTGTTCTTCACTATGCCTACTTTCACTGCTTCTCAAAGGGGATGCCATGAGCTGGGAAAGGGTCAATGGGCTTGGCGCTTCGTTGCTGTCGACGTTTTTTTTAGCCCAATCCAAAGGCCCAACGCTTTCTGACACCCCTCCAGTAACCACGTCTGGCATTCGGCTGGGGACAGCGTAAGGAACAGGCTCCGATGCAGCGAGTGGTGGAGACTTGACTGGCCTTTGGCCCGACTTGGGGGAATAGGCACAGGTGACCTTCTCGGAGAAAGACAGGAGTTTGGATGGTCTCTCTTCAGATGGGCTCAGATCCAGAGTGAAGAAGGGACTTGGGTTTTTTTCTTGATACGGAGAAACTGGTTCCGAGCTGGTGGCACTGCAGGGCGTATGAGATTGGCTGCCCGAGTCTAGCTCTTTCTTAAAGAGGCTTGGCTTGTCCTTGTTGTAGTCCATGGACTCCAACAGGGAAGTGCTGCTGTCCAGACACTCGGATTCTGCTTTGGGTGGGCTGCACTGAAAAGACATCGGGTCGAAATCCAAGCTGGCCACCCCAATCTCCGGAGGGCTCAGGTCGACGTCCTCTGCCGATCTGGGAGAAATGAGGGCAGGGACCTGTAGATGTCCCTCATCGCCATCGCTTTCTTGGTCCTGGGGTAGATTGTCGTAAGAATTGCAGCGATTCATGTTCCCCAACAATTCCCCATTAAAAGAAACTGATAAAGCATCACTGCTCGATCTTGGTCTTCGGGGCCGAAACAATTTAGACTCACCTGGCAAAAAAAAAAAAGAAGAGGAAAGACGGTCATTAGTACTTTGCCCAGTTATGTAAAGGCTCCTCTTGTGTAAAATGGTCAGTTGCTCTTTGGTTTTTTGTAAATAATACAGGGATATATTTTCTTCCGAGTCTTTGTAGTTTGGTGGTGGTGGTGGTGGAGGGGATTGGAGCTTACTTTATTGATTAGCCCTTGGGCCATATCAAAGTGCAGAGTTCCAGACACAAGTTATTACTAAAATCTGATATAAACCATTTAAAATGGAATTGGAATAAAATATGATTTAAAATGAAACTGGAATAAAATACAGTTTAAAATGAAATCTGAATAAAATATGATAATTTAATATAGAGATAAATAAAAATATGATAAAATTATATTTCGGTGTCACCCAGTGGTGAAATCTAAATGTTCTTACTACTGGTTCTGTGGGCGTGGCTTGGTGGGCGTGGTAGGGGAAGGATACTGCAAAATCTCCATTCCCACCCCACTCTGGGGCCAGGCACAGGTGGTATTTACCAGTTCTCCGAACTGCTCAAAATTTCCGCTACCGGTTCTCCACAACCTGTCAGAACCTGCTAGATTTCACCCTGGTGTCACCCTTACAAACTACCTCAATCAGTCCCACTTATGCCGATCTCAACCAAACCATTTTGCTTAAGTCCTGTGCTGTGTTAAATGTTATTTTCAGATTCTGGCTGCACATTAAGGTAAGTTGTCTTGATATGGGGATTTTGTAGTTAGTATACAGGATGTTATTAAACTCTGGTCCCAGACATGTATGCACCTCTCCATATCTGTATTAACGTCTCCACAGTTTTGTTTTTCCTGCTAGGACTGGGAAATAAGAAAGAACCTTTCAAGGTTGCTGTGCATATTATTTCATGGAAAAATTCCTTTTCACCCCCAAAAAATTGTACCCAAAAAAGGTGGTGATAAAAAAATGACTTATTAAGGAGTAAAAAGCACAAGTTTCTTCACCTAATGCAGACAAAAAATAAGCCTCCTGAGACCTTTGCTTCCTAATTCTTTATAGATAGGTTATTTACTGAAGTATGCAATTTGCTGTCTCAAGAAGCAGCTCTTAGGAAAATACAAATATAAGCCAACTTGCCATCTATTGCATGCAAAGATGAAAGAGACTCTTCACTCTTGGCGGAGCGCAGGGTTCCATTGTCTCCTCTTCCTCCTGATCAATTAGAAACAAAACAATGGAATATATTTAAAATATGACCATACATATCCCAGAGATAAAAACATATTTGTCTAATCCAGTGCTTCTCAATCATGGCAACTTGAAGATGAATGGATTTCAACTCCTAGAAATCCCCAGCCAGCTATGCTATGCCATGCTGGCTGGAGAGTTGAAGTCCAGTCATCTACAAAGATGCTTTTTCAGGAGGTAACTGGACTTTCTTGGGGTTTTTTTTTCCATTCCCCACCATCCAATTAGAGCTGAAGAAGCGAAACGTCTTCAAAGAAAAAAATAAGAAAGTTCAGTTGCCTCCTGAAAAAGCACATTTGGGCCAACCATGACCTGGATGACTGAGAATCACGACAGACTTTTAGCTATGCAATTGGGGATGAACACCCTTCGAATGGTGTGGGAGCAGGAACAGATTTCCAGAAAAATTGCAGACTACAGGAACCAGGAGCGCCACTGAGGTGACCCTGAGGATACAGATGAACCTCCAAGTGCTTCAACGACCCTCTAAAAAGCAAGCAAATGACCAGCTGTCTGCAAGGAATATAAATCTTTCCATTCCCCTCCATCCAGTCAGAGCTGAGGAAGCTTCTTGGATGAGAAGCAAAATGTCTTCAAAAGAAAAAACAAGAAAGTCCAGTTGCCTCCTGAAAAAGCATCTTTGGGACAACCATGACTTGGATGACTGAGAATCTCTACAGACTTCTTCAAGGGGTAAATAATATTCTGATTGTTTATTAGGGGAGATGTCCAAGGACAGGAATGTAAACTTTTGCCCCAAATAACAGGCTTTACCTGGCTAGTGCAAGCACTCCAAAGGTAGACACATGTCCCAAGACCAACACTAAGGACGTTGAGGGATGACCAATCAACTAGGTTCAAGTAGAAGTCATCCTGAAGTTCTGGAGCATCCAAAACTTTGAATGGAATCTTGGATATCTTCCTCGTGGGCTTTCGAGGTGATCGAAGTAATTTTTGACTTTTGGAAGGAGGAAGAAAAAAAAAAAAGTTGAGGAAAGTACCAAAGAGAAGGAATATCCATTCTCCCCAAATATATCCTAGTTTGGTGACCCACCTCCTACAAATACACACAAAAAATAAGATATTTTTAAAATGTCAAAATAATCTGGCTGCTCTATTATTTCCTGAAGTCATTTCAGGAATTCCAGACCATTTAAAGGACCATCTCTCTCCCATTACATCCACCCAGCCCACTAGGATGGGAAGGCAGAGTATGTTGCAAATCCCATCTATTAGGGATATATATTTGGTGGAACCATGAAAAGGGAGCGGTGGTGGGTCCTTCTCAATGGAACATCATTCCCCCAACGTATGATTAACCCTCCATTGTGTTGCTTTTCCGAAAGGCCCTGAAAACGTGGTTTTGTCAGTGTGCCTGGGGACCATGAATGTAGAATGGTTGATTTGATTATGTTGCTGCTACCATGGGGAGAAGGTATGGATTTTTATGTTGTGGACTTTTTAATGCCTGGAGTCACCTGTATGAGAGCTGTACAGCCATATAAAAAACCATCAGCGGCTATTAGAGTTACATTCTTCTGGCAGAACTGGAAACAGCATGCAAGTTGGGTGATGGCATTGCCCTTCTTCACCTATTTAAGGCTTTTCACATTTTGAGAAATGAGTGCTAGACAAATTAATTTTTGTTTAATCCAGCACTGCTCTTCTTGTGTTCTGAAAAAGGTATTTCTTTTATATTCTTTCTCTATACAGCTAGAGATCAAGCAGGGGCTGGTTATTCAAGTGATGGGGATGCTTTCACTGAGCGTTGTGTATTGAGCAATGGTCGAGACTTAATGTTCTAAATTCCACATTTCCTCCTTGTTTATTCATACACTGACATTGTTACATGGCTGGCTGACTGGGGAATTCTGGGAGTTGAAGTCCACACATTTTTATGATGGTATGGTTGAGAAACACTACTGTAGAGGGTTGCCCTGTAAAATTCCTAGAAATAATATATTCATTGATTAATGGTCCAGGAAGCAACATTAAAAAGAAGAGAAGACTAGATCAGATTAAACTATTCTATCAAATGCACCACACACAGTTTATGTGGTGCAGATGCCTTTAGAATAGAATAGAATAGAATAAAACAGAACAGAACAGAACAACAGAGTTGGAAGGGACCTTGGAGATTGCTCTTCTAGTCCAACCCCTTGCTCAGGCAGGAAACCCTATACCATTTCAGTGTCATTTCAAGACATATGGAAACTCCTACCCACCCCAAATCCAACACAATTCAAGAGAATTTCCTCTTCCCATTTCTAAAATCAGTGCAAGAGAAAAG
>JANHFK010006591.1:0-12312 GCA_036250565.1 Sibynophis collaris
AGGTTACTAAATTAACAACTGCAGTGATTTACTTAACAACTGTGCCAAGAAAAGTCGTAAAATGGGGCAAAATTCACATAAAAAGTGCTTCCCTTAGCAACAGAAACAGTGATCGGGTGGGCCATGCCCACCCGGTCACATGACCACCAGGCCACGCCAACCAGGCCACACCCACAGAACCAGTAGGGAAAATATTTAGATTTCATGCCTGGGGTGGGGGGCACTGAGAATGAATTTATAGCACCAGGGGGGCGGTGGACTGAAAAAGTTTGGGACAATGATTTTTTTTTTTTTAAAAATGCATGTCCATTTGTCTCATTTCTGGGAGATTTTTCACTTTATGAGATATTTTATTTTGTTTCGCTTCCTATTGATCACACTGATATGAGCCATAATGGTTCAGTGGTTAGAATGCAGTATCGCAGGCTGACTCTGCTCATGGCCAGGTATTTGATCCTGATTGGCTCAGCCTGCCTTCCTTCCGAGGTTGGTAAAATGAGGACCCAGATTGCTGGGGGCAATATGTTGACTCTAAACTGCTTAGAGAGTGCTGTAAAGTACTATGAAGTGGTATATACTGTGTTTCCCTGAAAATAAGACCCGGTCTTATTTTCTTTTTGGCTCGAAAACAAGCACTGGGGTTATTTTGGAGGGTGTTTTATTTATTTTTTTACGTAAAGGAGGCAGAGAGTGTGAGGGTTACCACCAGCCCAGCCCTCTCTGTCCCACCATCTGCTTGCCCACAGCCGCAACAGGCCAAGCTCTTGGTGCACGCTGGCCTCTGCCCACCCTGCCTGCTGGCCCTACTGCTGCAGGGATACTGGAGTTGGGTCTTGCTCAGACTGCTGCTACAATGAGGTAGAATGCCATGCGGCGTGTCAGGATTGCTTGCTCCTCCCCCTTTGCCTCTGGCTGGTTGCTTGACCTGCCATACATGCTGCTGCTGGCCTCATGGCGGTTCTTCACCCACCTGACCATGCTGCTCTCGGCCACCCTGCAGCTTTGGTGGCAGGAACTGCATGGTGGCCCTGCAGTGGGATGGGAGGGGGAGATCACCCCTCCTTTGGGCCCCCAAACCCTATCTTTCCTGGCCACTGAGCCCCCTGCCTATAACTTGGCATTGGAAAGGCGAGTAAGATGCGCAACTCAATCCTACCATTATGCTGTGCAATGCAAGCCATGCAAAGCAACCCGCCCCAACCCTCTTGGCTCTGGGTCTGAGCCCAGACTTGGGGGGGGCATGTGGGATCCCCAGGATGGAGGCCTCCCGATGCAATATTCTGCCGCAGCTCCGCAGCAAATCTCCATGTTCCCTGCACAGGATTACAAGGCTGGAGGCCTCTGCAGTCTCCGTCGACCAACCCCCAGCCTATACTACTGCTGCTAGCCTCATGCTGCTCTTGGCTGGGCTGCTCCTGCTGGGCTGCCAGGGCCCCTTGCCAGCAGTCACCGGTGGAGCCATGCGATCGCTTTCAGGCTGCACCCCTCCCCTGCTCTGTGCGGCTTTGGTGGGGAAGAACTCTATTGGTTGTCCTGCAGCGGAATAGACAGAGGCCTCGGAGGCCTGCACCAGGCAGGAGCACCAGGCAGGAGCAGCCCGGCTGAGATCAGCATGCCCACCCTCTTCACTAGGGCTTTTTTTGGGGTAGGGTTTATATTAGGCCCATGCTTAAAAATCAGGCTAGGGCTTATTTTGGGAGGAAAGTCTTATTTTTTGGGAAACACGGTAAACACTATTACTATTTAGCTCATTTACATTTGCATTGGATTTTTATATATTCACACTTTCCTTTTTCAGTTCATCTTAATCCTTTTATTTCATTTTATAACTTTTGAAATGAAGTGTTACTCTACTACTGGTCAATGATCACAATAAAAATTATCAATTTTATGAAATATTTACTTATTTTAAACTACCTTTGTATTCTCAACAAAGACTGCTTATCTGAAATCTATAGTTCCATGACTGTAGATACATCAAATCCACTAGCAATAGTCTCTTCCTTCTTACCTGTTTTGGAAAGCAATTACTATGGTGATGCTGAGTCTGAAATGTATGACAACAGATTGATTTTTTTAATTCTTTCAGTTGAGTTAAATCTTTATCTTCGGAGGATTTGTGACCTTTTGTTACAATTTTGCAAGTATAAATTTAGTTACATAGAATGTTATAAAATTAACCTTAGTTATATCTAGTTTGCTATACCTACATTCTGAAAAAAATGTTTCAAATTGATGCATGAAGTTATAAAATAATTTTCAAACAAGAACTTGTTAAACATGCTTAAGGCTTCAGGAACTATATATTAAAATCCTAAATGTAAAGTAATTATGCTTAGAAAGAAAAACCTCTGATTAATTAGTCATGCCCTATATCTAGTCTCCTGGCTATTCTGATTGTTTCTGTATATGAGTTTAAATAACAAAAACCAGTAATTAACAAAATACTAATCAATTTAGTAATAATAATTTATGTATCTTGCCTTTAAACAGGTGAAAAAGCAATTGTTAAATCCTATCATCTCTGAAGCAGTTTTAAGAAAAATACATTTACTAAAGTTGCCATTTGGGTAATTGTTTCAATAACTACCCTGAGACTGGGATCATGGAATATAGAAAATGCAGAGTGGAAAAAGATGTAGATATATCATCCATCCTGAATGTATCACAAGAGGCAACATGTGAGGTTGATAATACCTGTAATGATCTTCAAATGGGAACTGAGTATCCTATTTCAAACCAGTCATGCTACTTAGATGCCTCACTTTTAAACTTATCAAAAGAAAACCTAATTTCATCAGTCAAAGAAGAATTTACGTACGTCCATAAGCAGCAACACAATACTTCAAGTGCAGTAGAAACTACAAATGAAATAAATATTAATACAGATTTCTCCTATTTTAAGAGTGAGAGTGCATTCAAATGCAATTATTTTGACGATGACTCTCAGTTAGAATATCACAGTGCTGAAGAACAGGATTGTGTTGATTGTGTCTGTTCATATAGGCAGAAAACAGATTCAGAAAGTTTTCAAAAAAAGGAAATGGTAAATGAAAATAATGTTACAGATCAGCCATTGGACAAGCTTGAAGATACATTTTCTACATCAAGTTGTGTTGTTAAGGACCATTACAATGACAATGAAATATCAACATTCCCCCAAACGTTTCAAGATGTCAATTGTACACAGAACCAGCATATAGCCTTAGGTGAAAAAATAAATGAGAGTCTTAGCATGTCTTATTGTATGGTTAAAGATTCATCTCATATTAAAGTTAATAAAAAAAAGAATAATTCAAAATTAATTTTAGCTAGCAAAGCTGAGATAGAAGAAAAGATTAAAGTAAAGTTTCTTAGTGATACCACACTGAAATCTATTACTGCTACTACTAAAGAAATACTTAAAACAAAT
This sequence comes from Sibynophis collaris, assembly GCA_036250565.1. Classification (NCBI taxonomy): domain Eukaryota; kingdom Metazoa; phylum Chordata; class Lepidosauria; order Squamata; family Sibynophiidae; genus Sibynophis; species Sibynophis collaris. The sequence goes on from JANHFK010006591.1 coordinate 3,413, forward strand.
GATTATCTAAATAAAACTGGAAATCTAAATATATTATGCCAGGAGAGAAAGTTGCTACCTTTTTCTCAGGTTTCTCATAATACAGAAGATTCAAATACATATGTCTATAAACCATCAATTATAGTTAATAATGATATAAAAACCTCTATCTACAGTTCCTGTGAACATCATGAAAATTGCATTGAGAATTTTTCTAGTACAAAATTGAAATGCATCACAAATACATACCATGAATCTCATAGAAACCTTCCAAGTGCAATTAATCAAGCTATTGATGCAACTGCTGACTTTAGAGCTAGTTTTACAACAAGTCGTGCCATTAATGTTAAAAGTCCTGTGGCATCTAAGGCACAAAACACTGTGATAACAATGATGAGTAAGTGTAGACCCAGGGAATGGTTGGCACATGATTCAGAAATAATGCCTGTAATAGCTGACTATAGAAGTGTTGCCTGCAATACAGACTGGTCATGTATCCCTGGCAGTGTGGAGATGATTGACTCACAAGTAACATTATGTGATATGTTGGAAGATTGCATTGCTAGTGATGCTACAAAACATGGATGGAAATCGAACTCTGAGGTAAATGAAAAATGCTGGGGAGCTTTATTTAATTACCAAATTATTTCCTTGCGCTTCTAATAATTCTGAGTAAAACGTTGCATAAGCTGGTGTGATTGTATAAAGAAATTTTTGCTCAGAACAGCTTTGGAATGTTTTAATGCAAAATCCCTCCTTTCTTCCCCTCCTCCAGTGTGATGGAGAAGCGTTAGGGGTCTGATTGATTTTTAAGAGGAAGACCTTGGTCATATTCATTTTATAGATGCTAATTATATTATACAGATATAATATACAAATATATTATACCTATATATAATTAATATCTGTAAAGTACCACAGGTAGTATAAAGTATTACTGGGGGTGAAATCCGACCAGTTCAGACCGGTTCGGGTGAACTGCTAGGGATGATTGGCATTGGTTCACCGAACTGGTAGCAATCACCCCTAGTTGGCCCCGCCCATGCCCGGTTGCCTGGTTGCTGCTCACCACTTCCAGCTCACTCGCCGCTTTTGGCTGCTAGGCTCACCCACCCCCACCCTATATAAGTTCCTTTTGCCATGTGGCCTAGCTACTTGCCTCGCCAGTTGCTTTGCATGCTCAGCTCACCAAAGGTAAGCAATGCATGCCGTCTGCTCGCCCTTCACCTTGGGTCGGGACCCAGGGATGCACCATTCCCCATGGCCCCTGAGCCGCTGCCCGCCTCGACCTGCAAGCGCACATCATTTATTCATTCGTCATTCATTAGCGGCAGGTTGGATGTGTGCTTGCGTGGCTGGCGCATGGAATAGGGCAGTGATGGCACATTCAAGAAGGCTTTGGTAACTTTCACTTGCAAGAAGCCTGCAGCCGCTGCATCTTTCGGCACAACAAGCGCCTCCAGATGCACAGAAAAAAAGAGACTGCAACTGCAGGCATCTCACGACAAGGGAAAAGCAGATTTTTTTTTTAAATTTCCTACTGGGTTCTGTGGGCATGGCTTGGTGGGGGGGTCATGTGTATGGGCATGGCTGTGAGTGACTCCAAGTTGGCCATGCCCACTCAATCCTAGGACCTCCCCCAAGCCACACCCACAGAACCAGTAGGGATTTTTTTTTAAATTTCACCACTGATTATTATCTACTGTATAAGTAGTAATTATTATATATTAAAATATATTTCAACAGTCTCCTCTCTTCACCTGGTATGCCTCCCAAATCAGAGTGCGGTAAGGAATCTGTTTCTCTAGTAATTATAATTCTGACAAACAGTATTAAATGCATATCCTGATTTCATTTTGTAGATTTAAGTATCTTCCTCTGAACCTTCTGGAGAAATCCAGTGAAAACTTTCATGACAATTGTAGGACTAAGAACATAATGGTCAAGTACTTAATATAGGATTGATTGAAAATTAATAAATGGTGGGAATAATGTAATGTTAGGATTGCTGGTACATAATTTTTTATACATTGATTTTTCCAGGATCCTTTGGAATGGAGTAATATCACTAGCAAAGATTTGAATGAAATTCCATACAGGTATGATCTGAAAAAGATGTTTTTCTTTAAAATAACAGATAGTCTTCAACCTATGATCATAATTGAAATTACATTGTTAGGTGACAGCAGTTATTATGCAAGAAATCACATGTCTGCTTTGCTAAAGAACCAGAATCCTGACATTTCCAGTTGAGGTTGTTGTTAAGTGAACTTGCAAGTTGTCATGCAGATGAAATAAAAGCTGTTTTCCAGAAAGACTCCTCATGTGGGGCTGAATCCCTCTAAAAGGCAGCCCTTTTTCTCTCAAAGAGGGTTAAGAAGGCCATCCCCAAATCCAAATAGGATTTTGGCACAGAGTGTTTACAGTATAGGGCATTTGCAGCCAATCCCCAGAAAAAAGATTCCCTCTTGTTTCTGGGGACTGGCTGCAAATCCTGCCTGGATTTTGGGATGGACTTTTTTCAGCCAGTCCCCAAAAACTAGAGGGAGGTTTTTTGACAGCAGCTTGCATCCGATTTCAACATCACCTATTCCATTCTCTGAACCTACCCTCTTCAAAATTAACAAGATTACAGTTAGATCTGAATTAGTGAATAATTATATTTAAAACCAAATTGAGTACACAAAAGTAATTTCTTAAAGCTATTCTTAATGCATTAAAATATTACTACACTCATTAAGGGATTTCTTTTGTTCCTTCAAATTAGTGTTGACTCTTGGTGATTACCTGGACTAAACCTGCAGTTTTCTTGGTAAGGTTTTTTGGAAGTAGTTTGGCCTTATCTGCTTCTAGAGCTGAGGAGAATGACTGGCCCAGGGTCACCCAGCTGGCTTTGTATTTAAGTCCACGACTAGAACTCACTGTCTTTCAAGTTCTAGCCTGGTGCCTGAAACCCCTACACCAAACTGGTTCCCATCATTGAAGGGAAAGTTGACAGAAATGAAGAAAAAAACCTTTTTCTTAAAGTTTAAAAATAATTTAGTCCATATTTCTTGGTATTAATATTAATTAATATTTCTACTGAAATATTTCTATCAAAAGAAATAAATTGTTTGCCAAACTGTTGTAAAGAAACGCTACAGAGAGCCATCAAAGCTGAAGTGCAGCTTTTAAAACTTCGTTATCGGATGTTTTATCAGCACTCTGGCAGACTTGTAGACTTTTTATGAAAGAAAAGGAAAATATAAGCAGGTTTGTAAGAAATGATGTTTAAAATAAATATAGAATACCTAAGATTCGGGTATAAAAATAATATTGTATTATTCTAGAAAAGAGGTGCAGCGTACACTGTTAGTTTTGTAATTTTCTCAGGTTGTGGGTATGCTTGATATTTAAAAGTATCCCATTACCATAAAATAAACCTCTTCCTGAGTTTTACTTCTTTGTTTTTTCCCCACATCAGCTATACAGCTTTTTCCCATTTTTGTTTCCTTCTCCATGACTCTGCAAGTTTTATATTTTCAGCAGCCTCCTCCTATTATTGGTGTCATTCCTTTAAATATATGTCTGTCTGGGTTCTAGAAATAATGTGAGAAAATGAAAATGGTCAGAAACCAGAGTTTTCTATGAGGTTATTTCAGTCATCCCTCTTTTTTCCCCTAGCACTCCATTCAGATGTGCTTTCCAGGAAGCTAAGGCAGTTATCTAACATGATACAGAAAGGATTGTATGATTCTTGAAGGGTATTCTCAGGATCCCTTTCACTCTTCTGTTCCAAGATTAAATATAGCTATTTCTCAGCATCTCCTCATAGAACCTACTTTCCAGTTCTTTGAGTATTCAGTATGCAAAATGCAGCCAATGTAGTCCTTGGCTGCATTAACAGAGAGATAGCATCAAAATCACAAGATGTGATAGTACTTTTGTATACTGCACTAGTGAGTCCAAATTTGGAATACTGTATCCAGTTGTCATCACAATACAAAAAGATGCTGTGACTCTAGAAAGATTGCAAAGAACAATAAACATAACAAGGATCTGGATGCAGAACCATATGATGTATGGTTAAGGCAATTAGTTATGTCTAATCTAACAAAGACAAGGATTATGGGTGACATACAAATGCCTTCTAGTAGTTGAGTGAGCAATCACAGAGACGAGGGGGCAGATTTATTTTCCAATGCACCTCTGAATAGGACAAGAAGAAATAGAGATCCAGCCTAGAACTAAGAAATTTCCTGACAATAAGAATAATTAATCAATGAAAGAGTTTGCCTCCAGGAATTGGAAGCTTTCAAGAAAAGACTAGACTTCCATTTTTCAGAATGGTATAAGATTTCCTGGCTTGGGCAGCAGGTTGGACTAGAAGACCGCCAAGGTTCCTTTCAGCCTTATGAGTCTATGTTTCTATTTTACTGCTGACTAAAGCAGTATAAAGTGGACTAACTTTCTGTTATTTGAAAATTATTTTATTTCATTTATCTATTTGTATAATGCCTTTATTATTTTTACAAATAACTCAAGCTGAATATATGCAACACATCTTTCTCCTATTTGCTCCACAACAACAACCTTGTGAGGTGGTTTGGACTGAGAGTGACTAGCCCAAAATCACCCAGCTGACTTTCATGGCTAAGGCAGGACTTGAACTCATGCTCTCTGAATTTCTAGCCTGGTACCTTAACCACTAGACCAAATATTGCCTCACACTTCATGTTTTAATCAGTTATTATTCCAAGATCTTTTTCACAAATAGTATAGTCAAGCTAGGTATTCCAAATAGTCTGGGAAATTAAATTAATAAATAATAAAATAAATGAATGCTATTCATCTAGAAATTAGAACTCAATCAGGAAATATGGAAGAATGAGGCTAAACACTATTTCTGTAAAAAGTTACTGATCTTCCTTGATATTGCAGGTATATATTATTTTGTAAGAACAACTACGTGTATTTATATACTTAAATACATTTCACATAAATTTTAAAATATATTTAATATACTTGAAAGAATGGATGCAATTTATGCCTGAAAGGAAAGATTTCTAATACAAATGTAATTTAAGGCAAGATTAGTTAGAAAACTGGTTGGAAAATATTTGTCTACCTATGGAAATACTGCATTTATTTAATATTCTTTCTTAATTTTTAGTTCATCACTTGGAACCAGAAAATCTGTGTCAGAAATGTTATTGTCACAAGATAATGAAGTCCTGCACTTAGTGAGTTGGGGCTTGGGTTTTTGGCATATTAATTTCTTTACTTTGAGTTTGTGGTCTTTTTGAAGTGAGGTATTTTGAAAGCAAATTCTAAAATGCAGCACATTTTTAGTATCCATACCTCAGTGAAAGCATATCTGTATTATGTAGTATATATTGTTATATTTTGAACTTGAATATAATAAATTTGACTAATATATACTAATTCATTTTTTGTTTCTAAAGTAATATTTAAGGGATGAAATTTAATTAGTAAAGGCAATTCAAGTTTCTATTGTGATAATTCTGAGGAAAATTCTCAGAAAAATATGTAAGCCAAAGAATCACAGTATAATTGAAAACAAAATTCAGCGCAGATTTTTTAATAGATTACATCTCAAAAGAATGAAAACAGTGATTCTCATCAGTGCCTTTCCAAGACAGAGGAGAAAGAAAACAGTCTTGAAGAGAAAAGTAAGTTCAACTTCTTTCTTTAAATTGTACTTGGAGCTAAACTAATATTCAGTGCATGTCCTACAATGTAGATGTAATATATACATCAAGAGCCAGTTAAAACATAGGTTTCTGCCTTATGGAGCAATTGTAATTTCAGAATACTCTTTACATGTATCCCTGTATGAAGTGTTTATAGTATTACAGTAACCTATCTAATTAGTGGTAGAGCACATGTTACTGTCACCAGGTCTGTGCATGTTAGGAAACAGCCAGGATGCATCCCTCTAGTCACTGCCTACTCCATTTATACCTTACCATCCTCCAGGCACCAACATATCAACAGCATTCCCTGCACATCAACCAACAATAGCAATATATAGCTGTATGTCATCAACATATCAATATGTTCAGATAGTTGCCCAGAATTGTTTCAATAGTGAAATGGGAGGCATATGAATTTAATAAATAAATAAGCAAAGCAAATGGAGACGGGCTAATGCCGGGTAATATGATGCATCTCCATGGGGCTCTGTGAAATCGTGCCGAATTACACTTGCCAGGAGGTTTTGAGGGACCCAAATCACCATGGAGGGTGATGGACAGAGAGGACACTCTGCTGATCACAAGGAGACCACATATTCCTTGTTTGATGCAGAGGAGTTCTCAATCTGGCAGGAAGAAAAAGACATTGCGTGCCTGACTAGAGCTGTGACAGCCGACTGATGCAGCAAGTATAGAATCTGAGAAACAGTGTGATTGATCTGAGTGAGATTTTTCCAATTCCTGTTGTGGAAATTGTGGAAAAACCTGGGAGAAAGTGAGACTCAAAGAAGAGGAGATGAATTGTTTGTTTTCCACAAATAGCGGCGAGCAAACTTGTGAGCTATTTATAGAACTGTAAGTAGGGGGGAATTTTTTTTTTTTTTTAAAAGGAAGAAGAAACGGAAACCATAAACAAACGGCAAAGGTGATGGTAAATGGAGATACGACAGAGAATTTTAATATTAAAAAATGAACAAGATAAAGATGTCCACTATCTCCTTTACTATTTATATTGACATTGGAAGTGCTAAATAGATGTGGTTTTCGACTACCAAATTGGGAATTGTATTACCAGGCTTTGATACTTACTTGGGTGAAAGAATGTATTGGCTTCAGGAACAAAAGATTGGAGGGACATGATCTTGAACTAGGTTGGATTTCTTTTTTATGGTATGGAAAAAGCTAAATACATAGCTATTTCCAATGGCACTATGTTAGGGATGCTTTATTATTAGCATGGGAGAAAATTAAGGAACAACACTATTAGAAAATACCGATCTGGCTTTCCACAATGGAGGCACTGATTTATCCAAATATTATTGATATAGAGAATGTTACCAGATATAAAGATATTTTAAATGAAAAGGGGGAACTTAAAACTAAACAGGAATTGAGTTACCAAAGGATTGAGATAACATGATGGTCATATGTGCAGATACAATCTAGATATGAGGAAGGTGTTAAGTGTTTGGTTTAAAGAATTAACAGAAATAGATCAGACATTAACAGGGACAGATGAAAAATTAATAAAATATATAGCTATTTGTTAAGTATTAAGATGGAAGATGAACAAGTAAAAGGGACAATGAAAGCATGGGCTAATTTTTTTGGCTATTTGAGTTAGATCAATGGCAGAAATTATGGGATAGAAATTATAAATTAACTGTCTACTGGGTTGTTTTGCATTACTGCATTATTACTGCATTATTATATTATACTATACTATAATATAAATAATATACTAGAATATTATAATATTATTATTACTGCATTATGCATTATTGATTTCCATTACTGTATTGTTAAGGGATGCAGTGGCTTAGACGCTGAGCTTGTCAATTGGAAGGTCAGCAGTTCAGCGGTTCTAATCCCTAGTGCCATGTAACGGGGTGAGCTCCCGTTACTTGTCCCAGCTTCTGCCAACCTAGCATTTTGATAGCATGTAAAAAATGCAAGTAGAAAAATAGGGACCACCTTTGGTGGGAAGGTAACAGCGTTCTGTGTGCCTTTGGCGTTCAGTCATGCAGCCACATGACCATGGAGACGTCTTCGGACAGCGCAGGCTTTTCGGCTTTGAAACGGAGATGAGCACCGCCCCTAGAGTCGGGAACAACTAGCATATATGTGCGATGGGAACCTTTACCTTTTACTGCATACAAAGAAAATCTTTATAAAATGTTTTATAGAGGGCATTTTCTGCCCTCAAGATTAGCAAAGATGTTTAAGGATAAATCTGCAAAATGTTGGAAATGTCATGAGATACCTGGTTCATACTATCATATGTGGTGGACATGTCAAAAAACAAAAAAATATTGGACAAAAATACATACATGTCTTGAAAAAATGATAAAACAATATGTAGATTTGAAACCAGAGACATTTTTGTTGGGCATTTTACCAGGCAAGTATAACAAGGGGAGTGTATCAGTGGTGGTATTCAGCTGGTTCTATCCTGATCGGGCGAATCGGTAGGGGCGACTGTGGGATGCCCTGCCCACCCCTTCGGACGTGTTTCATGTTTTCGAGGCTCTGCGCATGTGTGGAAGGCCTTGTGCATGTGCAAAGATGGCGCATGCGCAGACATTGCAAACTGGTAGGGAAGGTGAGTGAATACTACCCCTGGAGTGTATGTCTGATTTTACATGTATTGACTGCAGTGAGAATAGTATTTGCATAACAATGGAAAAGTGAAAAGATTCCAATAGAGGAAGATGTGATTAGAAAAATATTAGAATGTGTAGAAATGTATAAGCTAACACTTACTATTAAGGAAATTTTTGACTTGGGACTTATTTTATTAATGGCTAGCTGACAAAAACAGGAGCTAGAAATGGAAATATATGAAAGAATTAGTGATACCTTCTTTGCCTCTGTGTACATGCAAAGAGAAAAAATAGTCTGACCTACCGAAAGCACAGTGGAAAAAAGAACAGGAATGTAGGTCAAAAAAGACAGGAAAATGGTAAAAAAACACACCACCTATCCACTCTACACGAGTTCAAATTACCAAGACCAGATGGTTAACATCCCAGGGTTCTGAAGGACCTGGCAGATGTGATCTCAGAAGCACTGAGCAAAATCTTGCACAGCTCCCGGTGTACAGGGGAACTGCTAGATCAGTGGTTCCCAAACTTTTTCAGTCCACCGCCCCCCCTGGTGCTACAAACTCATCCTCAGTGCCCCCCACCCCAGGCGTGAAATCTAAATATTTTCCCTACTGGTTCT
>JANHFK010006593.1:0-11169 GCA_036250565.1 Sibynophis collaris
AATAAGACATCTCCTGATAATAAGCTCAATCAGGCTTTTGAGTGCATGGCAATAAGGCCATTATTTGAACCATTTCAGGGTTCAAAAAAATATAAGACAGGGTCTAATTTTCGGGGAAACACGGTAGATACTAGTATATTAACTGTTACCTAATTGATGCATTTTTTTTACAGGTCAAAGTGTTTTTGGTGGTTCAGAAAAGGCCTCTGATATGGTTCAATGATAATTTTGAAATAAATGTTGCTTCAGTTCGAATTTCTTATCTTTTTAATAAGTGTATCAATATGTGAACTCTACTCCTTTCTTTAGGATTATTACAAAAGGAATGGACTTTTGTATTTTTCAAGATGATTCATGGAATGCATTAAAATATCCTTTATCTTCTCCTATTTTTAACTTTTGGAATTATTGGCCTGTTTTATCACACAAACAGAACATTTCTGAATACTCTTTAAAATATCTGTCAAGCTGGCAAGCCAAAGAGGCAACAACCACACAGATTTCAGAAAAACATTTTAATACTGGTCTGAGATAAAAACATAATCTTAAAACCTTTATCCCCAGCCAGACCGGTAGTAAGTTAATTAAAAGGGAGTCTTTTTAAAACACTTCTTGCCACTGCTCTATCATCTGAATTGGATTGTCTTTTCTCAAATAATTGTGTTCCTTCTCTGCTTCCTCCCCACATAGTCTTACAACAACCCCATAATGTGCCTCAAAAACAACAAAATGTATTGATATTGTGCAAGTTTTATTACTAATATATTTATCCCTAAGAGTCAGTGCTGACTCTTGGAAGCTACCTAGACAAGTCTCTGAAGTTTTCTTGGGAAGATTTTCAGAAATGGTTTGCTACTGTCTTCCTCCTAGGGCTGAGAGAGAGAAAGTCTGCCCCAAGGATATCATGTCTAAGTTAAAACTAGAATTTATGGTCTCCTCACAACAAACCAATTATTTCTTGAATTATTTAAAATATCTAAGTATAGTTATATCAATAAATATTATTTTTACTGTATTTGCGGCTATAAATATTCACATTACAAATTGTGGTTAAAATTGACACAACTGATTAAAAACCCAATTGATTTGATGGGAAGGATAAATGCCACAATTATAATTATTTCAAATTTGATTCATTTGGAAGCATTCCATGTTAAGATGCTAATTCCTTTAAGAACGTAGCAAGAACCCTAGATTTTATTTAATTTTCCCAAGTCTCAGCTCCATTAGTGGGCATATATTTTCACTTTACATGAACAGAATTCAAGTGATCAAATCAATAAACTATTTTATGCACAATTTTAAAAAGTATGAAATCTCTTTGGCATCAGATAAGAACTTGGGCCTATTTTTAGGTAAATATTCATCTTATTTCCTAAATGAAAAATTAAGACACATTTGGAAGATATCAGGATGAAGGTATAATTTTACTATAATTACTCGTATGATAAATTTGCATTCTGAGATAATCCCAGTTGGAATATAGTAGATAATTTTTTTTACTCGTGATAAGAGGCATGCTCATTTTGGTTAATATGCATATGATTCTAAATCATTTCAATATGATTTGAATATGATTTAAAGATGTAAACAGTTTAATTATACATCAAAAGCTGAGAATTTCTCACTATGTGACAACTTATAGATTTTTCAAGCATGGAGATGTATCAAAAATGTTTATTCTTTAACAATGACAAGACATCAGATTTATCATCCTGGACATGAGATTGTATGATTTGTGTTTATCAACTAGCTATTTATGTCATAGAAACAATTAAAAATATTTTTATGAGGTAAATGTCTTCAAAAAATAGGTTGTGTGATTCCCTATATATAATATAGTATTTTGTGTGTGTGTGGCTTTTTTCTTCCGCCTCTTTTCTCTTCCTTTTTCTCACTCTTGTTTCTTTTTTGGCACCTTAAAGCAAAACCAACACAGCCTTCTAAATAAAGTAATTTATTGTTCAAAATTAGAGACATTAGATACACTAAACAAATGCCAAATTATTCGTTCCATTCAGTTTAAAGGAAATGTAACAATCTGAATAATGCAGGACCATCAACATTGGGAGGGAAAAAAAACCTAAAGATGAGCTTTCCATATTGAACAAGTAGAGAACAGCAACACTGAGGTACGCTCAATTTCTTACTGCATAGATCCTTCCAAATTTCTGAGACTATTACTCTGCATAGCTTTTATGACATAACTTCATGAAAATTCACTATATTTAACTTAAAAGCAGCATATTTTACACATGCGCTGATCTTGCAGAACTTGAGGATTCTTGGTGAAAATATCCCAACGTCAAACTGGGGTTCTCCGTGGAAATCAGTCTACGCTGCATCGCCCTTGGCAATGAATTCAATTAGCATTCGGCTGTTGTTGGTATAACATGAACGTACAGAGTCTTTGTATTTAAGAACTTCATGGAAGTCTCCTTTGTAACCTCTAAAAAGAGAAGAAAAAACATTAACAGCATCAGCAACCATACTTTTTATTATGCCTCACAAATAACACTGTGGATTCTTTTCTAAATAACACTCTGCTCCCCCCTCCCCATGTTTTTTTTATAAGATTAAATGCAATTGCTGGGAAAGACAGAAGCATCTGAAGGGCTTTGTCACCAACATGTGGGCAGCACATAGCTTTGTTCGTTGTTTTGTGGAATACTTGAGTTACACGGCTTAATTATATCAAGAGAACTAACCTTATATTGGTTTAGGTTAGGTAACCTGATAATAGTTACATTAGGATAATTAGGATCCGCAAGGATCCGCAAGGGAGTATTTCACAGTTGGGAGAGCTACCTTATATAGCCCCAGGAGCTTCTCTGTCAAGTGCACCAGCCTTAGAATGAATGCCCTTCTTATCTCACGGCATTAACTCTGGTGGCGCAGTGATTAGAGTGCAGTGTCGGCGGCAAACTCTGTCCATGGTGTAGAGTTCGATCCTGACTGGCCCAAGGTTGACTCCATCCTTTCATGAGGGCCCAGATTGTTAGGGGCAATATGCTGACACTGTAAACCACTCAAGAGAGTGTTGTAAAAGCCTCAATGCTATTGCTATTGCTATCTGCGCTTTGACACCTAGCTTTCATTCTCACATTCAGGATTAAGCGTCCACAACTGGATCACACTTTCTCCCTTAATTGCCTATCTTTCAGCACTGTTACCACAGTTGTCAAACTTTGTATCCTGTATCGCTATAAATCTGATCTCCACTTATCTCTTAACCCCTTACCAGGGACTGATTTAATATAGAAGGTTTGCAGACAATAATGAAGCCATCTGATACCGAAAAATCTACCTACTGTCAATGTAAAGTAAAGGTTTATGTTCCAGGATTTAAACAATAGTCATTTTTTTGGGTCACGAATTTGGGGCATTCCCTTTATAGCTTTAAGAATGGGGAGTACATGAATAATACTGGCCTGGGAATGAAGCTCCAGCTTCATTACTGGCAATTATTACGGTATTTCTAAATTGGATTATTATTTGTTACTTGGCTATACTTTGCTTATTTTACAGATCTAATCTGCTATAAACATTCTCTGGATAGCAGACAGGCTATGTTATATACAAATTATGAAATAGCACAGGAAGTTATTATTGCCCTGAGTTCTGAACAAAGCTTCTTCTGAAGCCTCAATGGACAACCTGCTTCATCAGGTTGCTTCCAGGCACTATTCAAAATACAGCTAAGGTATTAAGGAAGGTTTGCAGCAAATAGCTCCTACAGCTTATACATATAACTTGTGCCTCTGCATTGCAGCTAAATTTGTTTAATCATATCTCAGACAATGAACTTTCCTCTTAATCCTAATAGTGAAAGTTTCATCTTAACCTCTGTGAATTACTAAAAGTTGAAGGAGAGCAAGTACTGCAGCATGACCACAGTCGGAAGAATCTGCTCTTTTATAACCAATCATAGCTAACAGAGATCTTGAAAAGGCTCCTTAGACCTTCATTATTTCAGGTGTAAGTACATATACTCACTATTCCCAGCAGATTATCAACAGATTTGGGATGGGGGAATGAAGAAGTACCTCATATATGTATGCTTACGCCGTTTTACTGTGTTTGATAGATCTGCTGTTTTAGGATTACAAGATTAATTTTATCCTGGATTCTCTTTTAATGAAAAAACATAGTTTCTTGAAAAAGGGATCAGATCTTGACAGCTAAAATTAAACCTTTTTTTTCTAAGCTATACAAAATGTGCTGGGTCAATTATATTCAGTTAATTTGGAGTTTATACCATGCAGATATTAAAATGTTTATTCAAGAAATTAGTTGAGACCGAGTAACTGTAATAGCACTGCAGTAGTTAAGTAAGACTAGCTTTTATATAAGTATATCCAAAAATTGTAGTTAGAATGCAGGAAAGTTGGAGGGAGGAGACCCAGAGCACTCAGGGTCACAAATAATTTGCATTGCAGGACATGTGCAATTGCTTCATAAAGCAAAGCTGGACGGTTTGACATTTATTTCATTGTGCTTTAATGAGTTCTGTCATATTGAGTAGACACAGCATCTACAACAGATAAATTACATCATCCTGCTTCTTTTATTATGTTAGCAATGACACAGAAATCTATCTGCTACGAAGAAGAGTTATTTTCATCCTACAATATAAAAAAGAGTCAGGAACCACCATTAATTTTTCCTAAGACTCCCAATTTTTTTCCAGGCATAAAGCTGGTTTTCTATCAAAGCTGACACAGCAGGAAATAATATTTGCTCAGATATTGAAAAGGTGAAGGTAAAAATAAAGGTAAATTGGTTCTGGAAGTTGACTGGTGAGCAATGCCATGACCTCAGCATAGGTTGTTACGCTGTTGAACCTACTTCCTCTTTGGCAGTGTTGGGTTGCTGAATTTTGAACTAACTGCAGCTTCTGAGCTACCCTCAAGGTCAGCCCAGCACAAAACATGTCAACATTGTATTTTGTTAAATCAAACGCCATGCGTTAAAATTCGCTTCTGGCTTTCTAAACAACAATCTGAAATAACATATGCTTACAAGTTTATCACATGATTGATATGAGCATTCAAGTCTTGAGCTGTTAAATATTTAAGATCCTCTCCCCTCCCACACACGATATACCGTAATGCTGTATCTTTCCCATTTTATCTCTTATTTGCAATGCAAATGTCTATCAATCCAGAATAGATGTGCCAAGAATATTGTTTTATAACTCTTGGAAACTCAGCAAGGGAGACATGGCAGAGGGAGGGAGAAGGATAGGGGTGGGGAGGGGAGGAGAACATCAGTGGAACTCAATCATTATTAACAATTTCCTAAATACTGCTTATTATGTTTCCTCTCTCATACTTCTTTTTCAGGGAAAATACTGTTTTTATTACCTGAGATGATACAGTTATTACAGATCTGCTGTCTAAACCATTCACAAAATGTCAATATGACAAATATACTTAATGTGTCAATGCAAGAGCATCCAAAATTAGAACAATCTTTAAGTAGGTTATGGACAGGCTCAGGCTCCCTTTGGGCTCAGCTTTGGAGAAATAGCAAAAATAGCAATTATGGTGCTGAAATGATCGTTCCCAGTACTTGCTCCATCTCTTCACACATACATCAAGCTCCCTAAAAATTCTGTGTTAATTATTCATACTTGAACAATCTGCCCTTTAAGTTCTCTGTGATGTACAGAGCAATCAGAGTAAGAAAGTACTCAGGAAGTTTGATATCCAACCAAGGGAGTCTGGAGGTGATCTCTCACTTTTTGCATGACAGTTAAAATAGTGGCAAGCAGAATTTGGCGGGACTGAACCTATATTTAGTCTGCTAGTAAAGACCATTTCTGCAAATCACTGATCTGCCATTCCTTCACTTTATAAATGATATTATGGTTTTAAAATGTTATGAAATCTTTTAAAAAGATATTCAAGTAAAATGCATCACAAGGTTATATCCCTGGTAGCATTCTCAACCTCTTTCAATTTAATGCTGGGTTTTAATACTTCTAACTTAAACCAGATCACATATGCTAAATCAATAATTCCATGTCCCCAGAAACCCTAGGAATTAGGGCAATACCAAAACAAAGCTTTTTAGAATTTAATGCAGCATGTATTAAAAATTTAACATCTGATCATTCTACATTAGCAACATGCTTAATCTTAACAGCAGGTAAATTATAAAATTACTACTAAATTACAATTATTAAATTGTATAAATAAAAACATCTTTTTCAGATTTACGAAGCAGGCAGTATGCTGTTTCAGACTTTAGGCAATGGCTTTGATGATAATCTCTTTACAGAACTGGGATTGGATGAAACCTTACATGAGTCTATAATATCTTCTTTTTCAGTTATGTTTTAATAATAAGATAATAAAATAAAAAGCAATGATAATAATCTGCTACAGAGGCAATTTTTGTTCTACTTCTAAGGCTAGTTCTATGTTTAAGATTTCATGAATCCTTCTTCTCTCTGGACAATATTGCAATTTAATTACTAATATTTTGGCAATATTACCATACAGAACAATACTAACAGAACAGAAACAGAACTAATGAAGCAATATGAGTCCATTGATGGCTGAACACCAAGTTTCCAAGAATTTCCTAGCATTTTTTTATTTATCTTAGTCTAGGATGCTCAGTTTCCCATCTGTCCACATGTTGTGAGATTAAGCAGTTTTCATCATGCCTTGTAGGACCAACAGGCAGAAAATTGTTCCTGGAATTCAGGGAAGTTTGGCATTCAGGCAAATCAGCCATCAACAGACACATAAAGATAAACCACATTTGCATACCATTCAAAAGAGACAAGAAAAAAGCTAAGGAAAGAAAAAGACACATCTTCTCTAGCAGTCATCACCTATATAAACAGAGATTAACACCTGACAAACAACCAAGCAGAGATCAAGCAATCAAAATCAAGGAATTACCAAGAACAAAAGCCACATCCTTGTAACACTGGCAGGGCAATCTACTGTATTTAAACAAGAAGCAAACTCCCACACTCACCAGCACTGATGATATTACCTAGTCAGGCAATGAAAAATCTGCAAACAAACATGCTCAGAGAGCACTAAGGACTCCACAGAACAATACTAATAGTATAAAGATTAATATTGTATATGACTGACCTTTATAGTTTAAAGACTTTATATTTTATATCATGATGGTAAAACACACAAATCTAAGAATTTCAGGATAACAGTAAGTCAAACAGTAAGTCAAAAGCTATATTATCTGTAATAAGTAGCAATTAATTAAATTCATCTAGAGGGGGTACCATTCAGGTATAATTTAAAAAATGGAATCCTCGGTCTAGATTGGATCCATGTTAAGTAGAATGCTGTTAAAAGATTCTACATCACATGATACAATCCCCTCCAAGTAATATTTCTGTCCTATTTTTATATAGGAAAAAAGCTGTTGTAATTTTAAAGATAAAATTTAGGCTGACCTTAACTTATAATTTAATACACTAACAATGTAGTGTTTTTTTATTAATCTATGTACTTACCTTTTGTCAACGCTTCATCCAAGAACAATTTTAGCCTCCTGCTTCTCAATCCAAACATTTTGCCTGTTTCATGCAGAAGCCCTTGATATGTTAATCCATTTTGACCAACGGGGTTTTCCATAAGAAGGGTTCCCACCATTCCATTTAGACACTCTGGAGAAAATGAACTGTCTTAATTTTTAGCAAAAAGCTTACAATTCCACAACATAATTTACCTTGTGCCCTATAAGGAGGATTTTTTTTTCTTCCTTTACAAAGCAATCCTATACTTACATCTGTTGGATTGAGCCCAGCTGGACTCAACAAGTTGTACTATTCCTCCTTCCCTTTTTGATTCCACCTGCCTCTGGGCAACAGACAGGACCATCCACCAGCATCACTCCCAACTGTTTCCCAGAATCCAATTTTACACCACTTATCTGCAGAGCATAGGATCTGGTACTGGAGGACCCATGGATAACAACAGCCACAAACATCATCTCTCCATGGGGTCTCGACCAGGGGTGAAATCCAGCAGGTTCTGACAGGTTCTGGAGAACCGGTAGCGGAAATTTTAAGTAGTTTGGAGAACCGGCAAATACCACCTCTGGCTGGCCCCAGAGTGGGGAGGGAATGGAAATTTTGCAATATCCTTCCCCCAGGAGTGGGGAGGGAATGGGGATTTTGCAATATCCACCAAGCCACACCTACCAAGCCACACCCACAGAACCGGTAGTAAAAAAAAATTTGGATTTCACCACTGGGCATGGGATGGTGGTGTTGGTGGCGGTGGTGGACTAGATGACCTTAATCTACTCTTAATCTGTATCTGTATCTACCTATTTATCATAAGTCAGACAGGTTTATCCAATGTAGCTATTCAAAGATTAGCAAAGTTCACCTGCCGAAACAAACTTTTTCTGCTGCAGCAAAGCGTCTGGTCTAGCTTTGCTGGCATTCTGCTTTCTTCCCGATTCACGCCCCTTCCAGTTCCCGATTCTCTTTTGGGTCAACCCCACCCCACGTACAAACACCTGCTGTGAAAACATCCGCCCCACGAAGGCAAGAGCCTTTCCCATCGCCCAATGCTCCGGCCCCAGGAAGTTCACCTGGGTTTAAAAAACCGGTTTCTTCAGCTCCCAACGTCGCTTGGGGAGTCCATGCAGCGGAAGAGCCCGGAGAAGCAGGGGGGGCGAAGTAGAGACTATGGGATCGTCTCACTTTCTCCAAAACACCACTTTGGGAGGGAGGGCGAGCAGGCGTGAGTTTCTTTCTCAAGGCTGGTATTTTGCAAATGAGCAGGTAAGGAGAAGGGAGACTGGCACCGAGGGCTTCCTCTCGCCCGCTCTCAGGGGCTAGTTTAGAGCAGCGTTTCTCAATCTTACCAACTTTAAGAGGGGTAGACTGCAACTCCCAGAATTCCTCAGGCAGCATACTGGGGAACCTGCTGGCTGAAGAATTCTGGGATTTGAAGGCGCCTGTCTTAAAGTAGCCGAGTTTGAGAAATATTGCTTAAGAGCCATTAAAGGGGGGTTCCTTCAAGTAAGGTGAGAACAGCCTCTGCAGAGGACGGTGTCTAACTCAAATGGGCTCCGCTTGGAACAGGTATAGAGTCTCCCTGGTTCCAGAAAATCAGGGCAAGCTGTAAAATTGGAAACTGTATGGGTGTGGACACCAAGAATCTGCTCCCTTGAAGGATTCTCTATTTCTGAGTATAAATAAGGTTCCTACTCATTGCTGCAGTGCAGGGATCTTAGACTGGGGATTAAAATGGGGTAATTTTACACTGTTCTGTGTCTCTCTTCAGTGATGACAGGCCCAGTTCACATTTCTCCTCCTGTGATTTAGGACCATTGCTATGTGCTCAAATAAACACAGTATAATTTACCAATCAGATCCTGTTCTTCGCTCCACCTCCCCATCCCATATTTTGAACATGTCTGGGTTCTTATTTCGAATTTGAATCCAAGCACCATTATAATTAAAGGAACATAAAGGAGTTTGCTCCTCTTGTTAAGCATGTGTATTGGGGATTAAGCACCACCCTTGGTAGAAAAAGACAACATGCATTACATCAATAAAAAATTAAAAATGATACGTAAAATGACAATTTGCCAACATGCTTTTAAATTCAAATTTGCTGAGAATCTTAAAGGTAAAACAGGGAGGAGTTCTTTTAGGAGCTCCTGAACTGGAGAATGTCCATTTTTAATCCAGCACTGGGTAAATTATCATAGCAAAAATCTATCAGTTGTTTATTGTTTTAACATTCCAGTTTAAGCATGGTTTTAAAAATTATTTTTTAGTATGAACTTTGGTGTTAAGGAACAAATGTCATTTTAATGAGGGATAAGACAGGTCTTTAATGCTTTCCTACTATAACTGGACTTAAATTTGTCAGATGTCTTCCATAGCAAAATGTAGTTTTCCATAGAGTTGAAAAAGACCTTTTAGGGAACTGAGTGGTAACCTTCTGCTGTTTATTGTTTTAACATTCCAGTTTTTAAGCCTGGTTTTAAAAATTACTTTTAATTATGTTCCGTTGTAATGATTGTCTTCAAGTGGGGAATGGAGGAAGGTGGGTTTGTTGTTACTGCATCTATTAAGATGAGATTCAGTCATTTCTGGTGGTCTAGAGAAGGCTGTTCTCCACTTATCTTTTGTGCTGTTAAGAGAATGGTTCATATTCATTATCCGATCCATACTCCTGTTTTGCATCATGGGAATAAGAGCCAACTTTTCTCTTTTTGAAAATTGAATTTTGAAAATTCAGAGTTATTTCAGAAGAGGGTAAGTAGTTTTTAAAAAAAACAATTTATAGAAGTTTAGCCTGCAATAATGTAACTTTGAATATTTCTGCTTCGTCTTCTGGAGATTTAAGGCAACGGCTCCCAGCCTTTTGGGCACCAGGGTCAATTCCACAGAGAAAGATTTTGCCTTGGACCGGAGGGGGCGTAGTTTTGTGTGCTGCCTGCATCCCACAGTTGGGGCTTTACTTATTTGCACAACCCAGTTGCTGATATGCTGTGAACTGGTGCCAATCCATGGATTGGGGATTGAAGGCCCCTGCCTTAAGGCACATTTAAAAAAACAACAACAATCTATACTGCATATTAACCATTTTTACCTGTTTACATATTTCCCTTTTTATTCTACTGCAGTTCCAGTCTATAAGATTTTTCAATACCTGCAGCCTGGTTCTCAGTCAGATTTGCTATTTGATTTTTATCCAAATGAGTATGTACAAGGGCAGGAAACATCCTTGGACACACTTTCCCTACTGGCATGTACCTTCTGACACTTTTTTCCAGAGCGTAAACACAGTTCTTGAAATAGTTATTTGGAATAATATTCCATACCCAAGTTCTGTCTTCTTTAGGGACAGATAAAGCTTTCTGATATGGCAGGCAGACAGGCAGGCAGGCAGGCAGGCAGGCAGGCACGCACGCACACACACACACACACACACACACACACACCAACCATATATGTAGTCTGAAGAGCACTGGATATTGTGATATTGTGAGTCTTCCCAAGCCAATTTATAGAATAATGTCATCTAAGAAAGATTTAAAAATCAAATGATTTTACAAAAGAATAGAAGTGCAGGTAGTCCTCAGCTTACAACCACAATTGAGCCCAAAATTTATGTTGTTAAGTGGGAAATTTGTTAAGTGAGTGTGCCCCAT
>JANHFK010006593.1:26266-36580 GCA_036250565.1 Sibynophis collaris
TCCATTTTGGTAGGGCTGTTGAAGAAGATTATATTATCCATTACCCTATTTCCCTATAAAATTTTGTGAAAACCAATTAAAAAAAATTTTTTTTAAAGAAAAAGAAGCTTAGTTGAGATCTCTTTGAAGTCAAGCTATATTTTCTTTTTTCAAGATGCTTTATATTTCACTTTTAAAAGTTGGAATGGTGACTTGTGTTTTTTTAATAAAATAGAAGTGCTTATTTTATTTAAAATAAAATTTAAAAGAATAAATCATCTGTACTTTTAATTTCATTATTTTGACCTTATTATACCATTATAGTAGCACCTGTTTGATCTGATAGAGCAGCACAGGTCATATTTGCCACGTAGGCATCTCTGTTCACTACATGGGCTACAATAGTATAAGGTTAATAAAATATGTAGAGACTGCATGCCTTATGGTTATGGTCCAGGACACTTATCTGTACAAACTGCTTCCTAGAGAAAAAGGAACTTCACACCCTCCCACATCATACTGTTAGTATTTTTAAAAAAAAGAAACATTTTTTTCTTATTTTAATCATTACTCTTCCTCTCCACTTTATAAGCCTCATTTTTATGTTCCTGAAATTGCTATTAAAATAACACTATCATAATTTAATTGTGTGTTGCCATCGGGAGGGGGGTATCTTTTTTCCCTCCTACCTTTTGTCCACTGTGTTTATATTGTTTGTAAGCCGCCTAGAGTCTTATACAGCCACCTACTCGCCTGTGAGCGAGTAGTCAGCTATTATACATTTTCTAAAAAATAAATAAAATTAAGAACCCATACTATGTGGTGGGAAAGTTGCCTGCTTCCCTATTTTAAGTCCTACATTAACTTTGAAAAGTGCAAAACTTTTTCTTGCTGTTGTCTTAAGTCAACCATTCAAAAATGACTTTTACACTGTAATGTCAGAGACAATAATTTGCAAGTAGAGTTAACAAAATGACTGTAAGAAAACCCACTTTTTATATTCAATACCTGAGAATCAGAATGTGCTTCGAACTGGCCATATCCTCCTACAGTCTGGTCAAAGGTGTACATCAGACGGAGATCTTCCTCATGCAACTCATGCCCTTCTACAACAATTGTGCCTAATTCATTTAAACAAGAGAATTCTGTATGGTATGTTAAAACATGGTCATTCAATTTCAAAATAATCTTTAATTATACTCTCTTTCATTTGAAAGATAAACATATGTATCAATATGACTTTGTATTTATCCCTTTAATAAATTGTTCACTTTTTTCATCCAAATACTTTGGTTTATTTAGCATTAGACAGGTGTCGTTCAGGAAATAGGTAGTCCTTGACATATGACGATGCTAATGGAGCCTGCCCATTACGGTCTACAGTTGTAAACTGGGTCAATCAAGTGCCTGGCCAATTTGGCTTTTTTTGCAGTGGTTGTTAAGCAAAAGAGACAGTCGTAAAATCATAGCAGTCATAAAGTGAACATGGTGGTTGTAAAGTGAACACTGCAATCACTAAGCAAACCAGTGATTCACCATGAGTGCAATTCTGCCAAGAACAACAAGTAAGTGACAGATTTTGACACAGTTTACAATGTGGTCATGTGACTGCAGGATAGTGCAAGCGTTGTAAATGAGGCCATGTTGCAGAGCATTTGAAGTTCAGTCATAGTACCACAGAGGAGATTGGACAGTTAGAACTTCAGATTCAGGTTCTAAGTATCAAAGACTGCCTGTACTGGAAAAGTAATAACATTAAAGTTAAAATCCAGAACATTAGGTTTATGTCTGTTGTAAGCATGGTTGCAGGAATTAGGTATGTCTAGTATGAAAAAAAGAACTAGCAGGATAGCAGTGTTCCAATATCTAAGGGGTTGCCACAGAGAAAGGGGGGGGGGCAACCTGTTCTCCAAAGCACCCGACGGCAGGAAAAGAAACAAAGCAAGGAAAGAAGCAACCTGGAACTAAGGAGAAATTTCCTGACAGTTACAACAAATAGAGGGATGATCTGCTCCCAAAAATTGTGGGTGCTCCAACATTGGAGGTTTTTAAGAAGTGATTGGACAACTGTTTGTCTGAAATGGCAAAGAGTTTCCTGTTTGAGCAGGGTTTTGGACTTGAAGACCTCCAAGGTCCCTTCCAACTCTGTTATTCTGTCATTCTCTTATTCTGTATTTAAGCTTACATCTATGAGGCAGCCCTATTCCATTACACCTAAATGCTTTTCCACAGTGCCTGCTAAACTCAGCATGCTTTTGCACTCCCATGATTAGAGATTTCTATTTTGTGCAGGTCTGCTTTTAGAAGTTTATTTGTTAAAAGCACTAACAATTTGCAGGTTCTCTCTTCATTTTTTAAAAATTAAGATTCTTAACCACTTCTGTTTTTAGCAGGGATAGCAAATTTATGGGCGTCTATTAACTGAAATCCTGAGACTTGGATAGATTTGTTTGGAGACCCTGAGATCCAAGAAATAGATCCTATGGTTTTTTGTATGCTGGATGCTACAATGTACATTTGCTTCTCCAGCCTGATGCTTTACATAATACAATTCCTGCTATATTCACTCAGTACGTTTTATAGACAAAGGGAGAGGCGAATAGAGTCTCGGAAGGTAGGCATCCTCCAAAATATACTTAATCTTAGATAGTGAACCTCAAAGTCCAGAGACACAAGAGAAAATCTTGGCTCTTCATGCTACCATTGGGAACGATAATGTTAACTTGAACTGAAAATTGGAATTCACTGTATTGGTTAGGGGGTTAGGGTTAGACCAAAGAAGCTATAATGTTTAATTAATGCTATCTCTAGCATTTCATTTTTTAGTTTAAAGCAAAATATTCCCAAGTTTTTAACTATAAAATATTACTTTCCTTGGCAAAATTGATGGAACTAGAAGAAAGGTGAATAAAAATAATGGGAATGAAAAATTATAAAGTACTAAGAAGAGACAGGATATGTGATTAACGGGAACTGAGCTTAATTAACTATGGCAAGCCCCTAAATTGTAAAAAAAAATATTATAAAATACAAAAAAGAATACAAAAACAAATTCTACTCTGTCAATTTAAATAATCCCCTGACATTTTCTGGCTTTCAATGATTACTTTAACTGTTTCACTTGAACTGGTCTGAACCGGTAGAATCCCACCCCTGGTCCCACTCCAAGGAGAGCATACAAGTTATTACATAGAAAGGAATATTGTAGCTTTTAAATACCCCCAATCTATTAGCAGGTTATAATATACTCAAGAAGCTAAACAGGTTGGTTTGCAATCCAAGCATATCACAGTTTTATAACAATGCTGAATGGTTACCAACCTGTCTTCTGAAATTCTTCCAACAGGTCACTTGGCAATTCTTTGATAGCAGCCATTACAGATTTAAAGGCACCTTTAAGTCGCTTCCCAAGCACCATATGATCAGGTTCTGCTCTCAAACGGATTCCGTACTTATCTTTATCAGTTGATAAAGTAACTTTGCGGACATTAAGTTCCTTCATATTTAATAACATACACAGACCCCCCCCAAAGGAAATAAAAAGAACAAAGAAGAATATGTTATTACGATTTTCAAATTGCAACAAATGTTGTATAGAAAAGACAAGACAAGAATATCAAGCAATTGTCTGGGCATAATTCTAACCCTGTGTGATTATATTTAAGGAAAGAAAGGGAGTCTCAACCTATTCAATACAAGAAAAACGTTTACCAAAATATTAACCAAACATTCTGATGTATACTGACTTCCAGTTTAATCCTGGAATTAAACTTTGCTTATACTAGACATCTGTCTATTAGACTAGGTTTCCCTTTTCAGGTTGTATAGTCTTCAGTCACTTTGGAAAGGCAATGATCATGTAGAAAGTAATTAGCTGCCTTAATAACTAAGTCTTCTGCAACTAAGCTGTAATCAAATATATAAGTTTATATACAGCACAATATTATAACAGTGGTTCTCAACCTTCCTAATGCCACGACCCTTTAATACACTTCCTCATGTTGTGGTGAACCCCAACCATAAAGGAGCGGTGTCTCGGTTCTTAAGACCATCGAAAATATGTGTTTTCTGATGGTCTTAGGCGATCCCTGTGAAAGGGTCATTCGACCCCCCAAAGGGGTCGCAACCCACAGGTTGTATTATAATATGAGATAATTTAATTCAGCCTAGTGAAACAGATTTGAGAACACTATTTATTACATATGGAGCTGTCTGTTAAATATACTGCATTGGTCTCAAATCACTTTTTTCAGTGCCGTTGTAACTTCGAACGTTCATTAAGTGAATTGTTGTTAAGTCAAGGGCTACATAACACCAAAGAAAATGTCCTTAAATGAAATGTCCTTAAATGAAAAGACAGAAAGAATATGAAGTATTCTTTGAAAAATAAAATTCAACAGCACATATAGGTAATCTGTCCCTTTAAATTTCTGTAGACCTTATGAAATATACATTATATTGAAAAATTCTGACACAATATTCATGATCTGTAGTTATACATTGTACGGACATGCATGCTTCAAAAATAATTTGGAGAAGTGCTTGAAACACTGCATAAACCCAGTACATCCCTTCTCTCTGTTTAGCTTTCTACGTGAGCAGGAAAAAGGAGCAGTTTCTATTAAGAGTCTACTCATTGATATGAATGGATGCAACTCTTGCAGTAGTGTGAAAAAAAGAGGCTCCTTTAATGAAAACCAGAAAAGTCTTTTGCTCAGGCAATCCCTAGAGAACTAGTTCAAATAATTTCCAAAGCATGCACAAGTCTCATAAATGTTGTAGAAGAGCCAAAATAAGCTGTTGCAGCCAAAAATCAAAAGGAATCTGGAAGCCCTTTTTCATTTGCCTCTTATTTACATTTGTTAGTCTGAAATGGTACCAGCAGAGTCCTTTAATAAATAGGTATTTCTGGGGAAAAAGTGAGGTCAAGTATTTGTGCTCTTATCATGCATGATATATATCAACCTCAGAATTTATTCTGACCTGCTAGCTTACACCTTGTACTCTCCTATTGGACTCCTATATAGGTAACAGCTAAAGCCTGCTAAATTGCTAATGTACAATAATGTGCAAGATACATTTTTTCACAATATACACACAAAATCCATATTTCATATACTTTTGCCACAGGCAAATATGTGTAACTTTGGATCATTTTCTTAATAAATAAAAGAACCAGGACAATGTTTATGACTCATTTGTTTAATTAAGTGCTCTTTATTTTGTTTTAGGGCTTGTGTGAAAATAGATCACATTTTAGGTCATACTATGCAAAAATATTGAAAATACAAAAGGATTCAAAAACTTTTAAGCACCAATGTATATACTGGCTATTCTTTAGAGCATCTCCAGCAATTGTATAGTATTAAAATTCAATATAATAATCATAATTGATTTGCTAATGCCATCTCAAATGTTACCATAAATAGAAATGTTATTATCTTGGACCTAGTGCTAGTAAGATCAGTGTATATATGTTTTGAGAGGAACAACATTTTAAGTGATATTACTGAAAAAGCCCTCTTTCTGATCAATGCCAAATTAAGAACTAGGCCATATGGCATAATCATCAGGACTTTTGATGAAGATCAGAATAGTCAGACCGATTTATTTGGGAAAAGGAGTTATCTCGGGTATTGTTGTTTTAAATATTTAGGGCTTCACAGATTAATATCAGAATCTTAAACTTGGACAAAAAATTAGCAGCCACTTTCAACAATACTGTTACAGACATGGGCTCTTCCCTGGATACATATTATTCTATTATTTCTTGAAATATAATTATTTTTAATCCATTATCTTTGGAGAAGAAAATTCTAAATTAGGTTTATGTTATACTGAATTTCTTGTCAACACTGTTAATTGTTCCTCAATCAAGATTTGACATTCTCTTTCTGTTTTCAACCATCTATTTTAATCTAAACAAAGTCAGGTTACAGTTGATTAGGACATATTCCTCCTTTTGATCTAACAAACTTTCAACAGATAAGATTTGTCATTTTGGACATGCTATATACATTTAAATAACTGTTTAATTATCATGAACCTATTTAAAGCTAGACTTCTAGCATCATGTGCAATATGGACAAAGCATTTAACAGTCACTGAATAACTACAATAATAACATTGCTATTTTTGCATGTGAACTATTATTATTATGCTTTTTGATTTGGCAAATTTGAACAGAGGTGAGAGATTTTTTAATATACTTGTTCATCTTACCTCAAGTATATACTTTTCCAAGGACTTGATGTCTTCCAGTGCTTGAGAATCCTGATGGATGATTACTACTTCTTTCAATGGATACTAAAATCAAATTCAAGAACTTCAGTCCCAAAGAAGCAAAGTGAGGAGAATTGCAAAATGCAAATTGATGTATTTCTATATAATCCTCTTTCTGGAGCTCATTGATTTACTTCTGAAAATAGAGAACATCTTACCTTTACTGGAATGGTTTTCCTATCTCTGATTACACGTCCCAGCTCAATAACAGACTGCATCCGAGAGACAGCACTTTCTATGTTTTTGTCGATCAGGTCTTCCCTGGATTGAAAGAGCAAACAATTTTTTATCTCAATGTATGCAGAATTCCAGAAACCAAGAATACATAGGATTAAAACAATACAAACAAACTGAAAAAATAATATTAAAAAAAGATCAGACATTAAAGCAATAGAACAAACTACCAAATATAAGATCACTCATTCTCCAAGTATATATATATACATCAAATAATTGCTATAAATTGGACATATTCCTCATTCAAATAGCACCCAAAAAAATTAACAAACTAAAGATGTTACGAAAGTAAAACAAAGATTTACGCGCTCAGGACCAAAGACCTAGACCAGTGATAGCGGACCTTTTAGACACCGAGTGCCCAAACTGTACGCGCGTGCATGCCCAAACGGAAAGTTGCGTAAGTGCAAATGTGCGCATGCCCACATGCGTGGACATGTGCACATGCATGGATATGTGCACAGGCATGCACAAATGTGCAGACATATGTGCGCACATGCACTATATGTGCGCATGCACAGCAGACCCAAAGAGCAGCTGGCTGGCGGGAGATGGGGCATCCCAACACCGGCAGCACGGCAAGAGGTAAGATATTTTTCTTTTGTGAGCTTCTGTTGCATCATTTGCAGGGAAACAGAAGCTCATGAAAGAAATGCCACGGAGATCTGACCTGGGGCGACGGAGGGCATGGGTTCGCCATCATGGGCCTATATTATTACTATGACTGTTAAATTAGTGTCTTTACCAATAATCTATTTCAAAAGAATTAAAAGACCTCCAAGTTTTTTTCAGGTTATCAATGACAAATGCACAGAATTCCAACAGTAGAGTTTGAATGCAAGTTAAACACTAAACCAAGCTGATAATGACACAGTTGCTCACCTAACTTGAGGAAGCATGAGGTAGTGAATGCTATCAGTATTCTTCTCCTGAACACAAGCAGGATGAATAAGAGTCTTCAAATTCTGGTACATTAGTTCGGTAATAAACGGAGTATAAGGTGCCTGAAATGACAATATGGTCTTAACTCGCATTAAGCTGCATATTCTAAATTCTTGACTGATTATAAATCTTACTGAGATGATGACTGAATCTCATGTATGTCATTTCTACAATGAATGCTAACAGAATTTACCCAATGAAAAGACAATTGTGTCAGCAATCAAAATTGTACTTTATTCATCTGTTTTCCTCTAACAGAAACTGTAAGACAGATGGAGCTATATTACATTATCTTTCTTCCATCCAGTGGCTGGACTCCAAGTCTCAATATAACATAAAGCAACCTAATGAACAGCATGAGAACACAAAATGTTACAGCTTATCTGATAGTACCTGGTTCTTTACAACTGCTTTACAAGCAATCATCCTGACAAATCAGTAATAACAGGATGTGCGTTTATTCTGTTTTGTATCAGATAAGATATATTAGAGGTGGACTAGTCCTCTAACTTCCAGTTTATGTTGGAGAGCCGCAATATTTCCTGCAGAGACCTTCAATTGCCTAACAAGATGTCCAGAACTACTCCACACTTGCACACACTTATAACAATAGCACTTCACAGTGCTTTACAGCCCTCTCTAATCTGGGTCCTCATTTTACCAACCTCGGAAGGATAGAAGGCTGAGTCAACCTTGAGCTTGGTGACATTTTTGGTGACAAATTGCAGGCAGCCGGCAGGCAGCAGAAGCAGCCTGCAGTACTGCATTCTAACTACTGCCCCACTGCGGCTCATACCATATAGTTACATTCCCACTAAAAGGGAAGAGAACATAACAGTAAAAATCTTTTGCACAACTGCCATTTCTCCTGTGGGTATTAGAAGTACGAGTGCAATTTGTTCTTGTTCTCCAATGACTTCTGACATAACCATTATTTTGCCTTTCTTGCCTTCCCTTGTTCTTCCTTTGCAATTTAGCTTCCTTTTAGCATAGCTTATTTAGATTATAGTATAGAAGTTCTGCATTCGATTGTTACAAGTCATAGTGTTTAAATAAAACTCAATTTTAAGAAAAGGCTACATTAACAACAAACTAGGAGTCAAATATGGATGATGTGCAGTAAACAATACTTCAAATGCAATTATTAGCTTTAGAATTATCTATATTGAATGTTGGTCTGACTACAAAGGGAAATTATTAGTAATGCTCTAGTTAGGAAGAGTGCAGGGTTTTTTTTTAATGAAATTCTTAAAAAAAACAAATTTGGTTATATAACCATAAACTATACTCAGAATATATATATATATAGCTTTGGCTACAATCTCCTTTTACCTAAGCTAATATTATAATGCAGATTATAATATATTCTCACCATAAGTCTGCACATGGAGTAGAGGACGCTGAATAAGGTTTCTAAGGCCATAATGCAGTCTTCTGTTCCATTCTCACCCTATCCATTTAGAGACAAAAGATTAATTAGACATTTTTATTTTTGATTTGTTCACATATTTTAAGCAAATTAGCAATCGGGTTTGAATAAAATATTAATTCTATCAAAAGCATCTATTTTTAAGCCACTTGGGTTTATTATTTCTCTAAATAAAGCAACATAAAAGCAACTCAAGTAAATAAATGTCATGCATATAGACAGTACACTGGGGGAAAAAATTAATTTACCTTTAACCTCCTTCGATTCATTCTGACATACCAGTTGGTTAGAATGTCTACAAATTTAACCAGTCGAGGAACTACTGTGTACAGCCTGTAGGCTAAAAATTAAAGGGGGAAAATGTGTAATAGGTTTTTTTTCCATTTCAGTCTCTTTTTCTCATAGAATGATTTGGTTAATACTGCAACAATTTTATGACAAAAAAATTATAATAGAGGAAGCCATTTAAAAATAATAATAACTTTGCAAATCCACTACCAATCCCAGATTCAAACTTGCATTAACAATCATTGTTGATATGGTTATATACCCAAAGTTAATTTTTGCTTAAGATTAGTGATACAAGAATAGGAATTAAATGTACACTGAACAGGAATATGGGGATTCATTGACAGGGCACAGTTTCCATAAACCCAGCAGTCTCTGAGAAGATACTCCCCTGAGTTTCTGCCAAATCCAAAGTATTTTCTTTATCGATGTCTAGGTTGCAATGAAGGGATACTCACACACACATACACACACACACACACACACACACACAAACACAGACAATCACACACAGAGACCACTGTTAGACCTTTAATCAGTAAGACTTTTCTGATTAAGCAAATGGCAGAAATAATTATTTCAGCAGCAAATCACATTTTGGGATGGATTTCTACTTTCTGCCTATGACTGATATAATATATGTGAAAGGTATTTATTTTAGCAGTGGTGACAATTTCTTTATCATTTATTTTACCACTATACTTGTTCAGTCTCCATTGAGGCAACTAACGTTTAAAAATAAACATATTAAAGGAAAGATAAAAGCAAACACTAGACCTATTAAAGTGCAATATTTTGAGGGGAAGGATGGCAATGGCAGCAATGAAAAGGATGCATTTTTGTACCATCGTCTCTTTTCCCAACCCTCTGGACTAGATGTACACAGAGGAAAACAACATTGAAACTGCTAAACAGAAGTGGGTTGTGTCCATTAGGGCTGCAAAAGAGTTTTTTTAAATCAACAGATGCATAAAATATGTCAGTAACTGACAGAGCAACTCTACAACAGTGATGGAAGTTTTGGACGTTTGGAAGTTTTATTCGATTTGTATACCGCCCTTCTCCTTTGCAGGACTCAGGGCAGTTTACAGTCAATTAAAAACATTGAATACAAACAATAAAATCAATTAAAAAACAAATTAAACACTGACTGTAAC
>JANHFK010006596.1:36471-48640 GCA_036250565.1 Sibynophis collaris
ATTTACTGTGAACCGCCCCGAGTCCTTCCTGGAGAGGGGCGGTATAGAAATCGAAACAATAATAATAATAATAATAAATGTGTGGTAAGAAGGAAAGACAGTAGGTTAAAGAAGAGTGAATAGAAGCTGAAGTAAGTTTATTTCAAGGGCAAGCCTGCTTAACTTGGGAAATCTTTTTTACAGTTAACAAGATAGCAAGGACAGTGGCAAATACAAGGCCTTATGCCACAATGATTCTGATTAAGCAAGTTTACAATTTCTCTGAGAACCCTGAGGACAATTGGAGCAGCTTCTCTTAACCTTAGCAACTTTGAGGTGTGTGGACTTCAACTCCCAGAATTCCACAGTTGAAATCAATGCCCCCCCTCCCCCCGGTAGGCTCTTGCATATAATGATATGTGACATTAACATGGCTTCTTTTAGCAAGCTACATTGGTGGTCAGAATTATTTCTTTAAAACTAACCCATGTTGGACATTGTTAGCCTTAGAGACACAGAAATGAAAACCGCTGGTTTTTGGTCATAAAAAGTAATGTACTACCATTCCAGAAAGCTTTATTCCAAACATTTTGCTCCTAACTTAATTTCCTGTTTGAAACTCTCCAAAATGGGCAAAGCTGAGAAAGAGAAGGATCAAAGAAAAGAAAATAGGTTGAGGTAGGATCACATTCACGTTCCTCCTGGAAGAGAAATCCAGAAGACAGACAGAGTATTATACTGAGTTACTGTCTTCTACAAGATTAGAAATCTAGCATGTATCCATCTTGCTTAAGCTTAGTTATATAGAGAACTTCCATAGTAACTGTCTCTATTTCATTCCACTTGTCTTTCTGAAGCCATGAAGAGGCAGAGTATACTATATAGTTTATAATCTGGAGCACCTCTGGCTCATTTTATTGTCCATATGGCTTCCACTAAATCTTGCCTTTTTTAGTATTACAAATTGGTAAATTCATATTATTATCCTTCTGGAAGCAAGCATACTTTATTATTCTGACAAGATTTTAGAATGTCAGATTTTTAGCTGCTCCTTTGGAATACAATTGGGTGCTATCTGTTTTATCAATGTGCTTTTAATGGTATTTTAATTAAGTTTTTAATTCAGATTTTTATTAATATGTTTACTATTTCATTTTTATTGCAAGTGTTGAGGCTGGTGAGGTGGTAATGATTAGTTTAGCTTGAGAGAGATGTTATGCAAAACTTAGCCTAGCTCTCCTCCAAGACCATCGAATCCGCCAGGTATCTGTTAATTTGGAAGGATAAAGGAAAAGGAATAGAGAAAATATAAGTTGCAGCCTGCGATGTAGCCAGCCAGCTGGGCATTTCACTATATGTTTAAAATGAAGCATCCTCTTCCATGTGATTTAAAGAGATGTCAGGACCTATGTTTCTTCACAGCCCACTTGTTGTGATTCTAGTCCTCTGACCAGCAAACTGTCTGAATTGTTGTGTCTCCTCTGTTCCCTACAGGAGCCTTGGGAAGCAGTTTCCTTGATTTTTTTCCAATGACTTAGTACATGTCAAGAGCATGGAGACCATTTTAATAGCAATTGATTTATTTTTTTCAGATGTTCTATTTCATGGACGAGATGTGTCTCTGTCTCTCGTTTTGTTTTTCCATTCTTCCTTTCCTTCTTTTTTCATTTCAGCTATTATTTATTTTCCCATTTTGTTTTGTTAAATAAATAAACACCCATTTCATTTCCTGCCATGGCTTCTCATGCATTCTGAGATGTCTTGTCTTTCTGTTCAATACATAATCCACAGCCACAATTTACTCAATAATCTGACAAAGCCTACAATTTATGACACATTTTTAAAAAGCCCTATGTTTTACCTACTGCATATAATGTTCAGCATGTCCTCTGTTGGTTTGCAAAATGGAGAGGGTAGATCTCGTGTTAAAGGAATACTCTTGCTGCTTTGTAAACTAAAACATGGAAAAATTGTCTTTCATGAAACTGGTCCCTGGTGCCCAAAAGGTTGAGGACTGCTGATTTATAATACATCTTGTTAGGCTTTTTCTTTAAAGAAAGGCACTGTTCAGCCCATGTTTGTAACATTGCTTTGGATATCATTAGAAATAAGTGGCTGCTGTTAAATTCTGTAGTTTTTGAATGCAATGCTAATGTTACATATTATTTAAAAATCTCCACTATCTCTTCCAGAGTTGGAAATTCTATTCTTATGCTTCTTTTTCTAAATAGGCATATTTCATGATTGAGATGTTTCAATGTCACCTGCTAATTCATGTAAATTATACTGAATTCCCAGATGCTATCTTACCTAATTTTTCTCAATTAGGTTTATTTTTGTAGGAGGTATAGTATTTATTAAGCAATCAAATTTTGGTTTCTTTCTTAAAGGAAGCAATTTAGTAAGTTTACATGTTAAAGAATACTTCCAAAACATTGACTAGAGAAAGGATTCATGTTTTCTTCTTTACTTTTGTTTTGTTTTTGCTTTTTGTTAGAATTTCTTCATGTTATCCACTCTCCAACAATTTGTTTATCTTTTTAAAAGATCAACAAGATGGGCCAATCTTTCTTAGGCTATATATTGCAATTTACTACATCTACCAGGTGTTTTTTTTTTATAATGATGTAGGTTGATCTCATAATCACGTCTTTCTATATTTATAGTTTAGTAACACCTTTTTGGCAGGCTGCTGAATTCATTGAGGAAAGAGCAAGTGACGTATTTTATAGATTGCTTGTGCATCTCAAAATGAAATTAAGACTTTAACGTGTGTGGATCTTGGTATTTGTATTTTCATTGATAAATTTTAATTTTTAATAATTTTTCTTAAACAAATGAGAATCTATTAATTAAATTGATGATAATGTGTTACTACTAAGTAAATATCTGGTCAATTGCTTCTTGCTAGTGAGGGCCAATCTCTTGTCCATAACAGCTTTTGAAAGATATATAAGTGATAATAGGTTATCAATAGGGGGAGAGATAATATTTGGGGATGGATTTGGGGCAAAATGGCCATTGGTTATAGGAGAAAACAGGTATAGGAAAAAGGGAAAATTTGACATGGAAGAAAAGAAATGAAAGTAGGATGACTGTTGAGAGAGAGTTATATGAAAAAGTATTAAAAATTGTTACCCATGAGAATGAATGTACATAGATGTATGTCAAGTGCAAGGAACCAGATCCATGCAGGTTCATATAGAGTTCAAGCTAAGTACTTTATTATATTCTGCCTATTTTACAGGAATTTCCCCAGACTGCCTGCCTTCTCTTGGCAGCAGACTAATAAGGCTTTCTGGAGCTTGGGGTGGGGGCCAGTCCTGGACCTCTTGTGGCTGCGCAAGGTTGAATTAGAGGACCTTCAAGGTCCCTTCCAATCCTGTTATTCTGTTATTCTTCTTCCTTGCCTGGCTGAGTGTTTCCCAACAATATAAGAATGCTTATTGTTCTAGATAAAGCACACAATTAATTAATTGGCATTATTTGGAAACTTCACACTTGAATTATGGAATATTTTTATGAGTATGAAGTAGAAGGTGGGTTACTGTATGCATTAAGAAAGGTATATAATAAAACAAAGCAAGTGTGAGAATAAATGGATCAACACTGAGTAGATAAGGATAAGATTCTTTTGGTTGCTTTCTGTACTTCTGGACAATAAGGAATGCTTGCTGTGATCATAGATGCATTTGGGGGCTTTTCCCCATAGCAGTGTCAATGTGCTTTCCTCCAGTCTATCTGATGTGGCAGAAATATGTGCTGATATGCTTTGCGCTGCCTGCATTGGTAAGTCATAATTGTGTTTCAGTAATAAGGTAACAACTGGTGCTGTCCACCCACATATAAAGCGGGACAACTTAAGGAAAGTGATTGATGGATTCCCTGCTGGTAGGAAAATCAACTAACAATTGCTCTCTCTATGGAGAGAAAAATGGGTTACATCAGTTGTCAAAATGTAGATCTTGGCTAGCTCATCTACATGTGTTCATTTGTGGGCACACCTGCGTGATAAAATAGGCAATGCAACCCTGCTTGTCTGGGTAGACTCTTCATGGATCAAATACTGTACCAATAAAAATGTACAACCCATTTTGGAGGGGATCGGTTGTGTATTTTGTCCAATAAAGCAGGTAACTATATGGCTGCTCATATGTCTTAAAGCTTTCTAATTCTGATCCATAGGAAGAAGGATGGGTAGCCACAAAGAGAAGTAGGGCAAGGGGTTCTTTGATGCTACTATACACCCCCCCCCCAGCCCTGCTCCATCTATCACGAACTGCAGCTTTCTTGCATTGGGAGAGCTAAAGAACACCCTCAATTTTCTCTTCTCATGCAGGGTTTGGAGGGCAAGGTGAGGTTGGAGAGAAACAAATAAGATACGTGTTGACAAAAGACCTACTTTCTCCTCATTTCTTTCTCTTCCCTGCTTCCTGGAAGGCAAGAGAAGTGTGAGAGTAAGAGTGGCTCTTTAGATAACCACTCCTTGTGGTTAGGCTGCCCTCGTATGGTTCAGATATATGCATAGCATAATATATAAAAAAGGTAGATTTCCCCTGTCCAGTCATGTCTGACATTTGGAGGCGGTGCTCATCTCCGTTTCCTAGCCAAGGGAATCAGTGTTGTCCAAAGATGTTTTCATTATCATGTGGCCCTCATGGCTATAATGCCAAAAGTTCATGGAACACTGTTATCTTCCCACTGAAGTATACCTATTTATTTACTTGTACTTGCATGCTTTTGAACTGCTAGATTAGCAGGAGCTGGGGAAAGAATGGGAGCCCATCCCGTCATGTGGTACTTGAATCTCGAACTGCCAATCTTTTGGTCGACAAGCCCAGTGTCTTAACTGCAAGGTCACCATGACCCTATAGCATAATACACTGGTGTCCCGAAGGTGCTTTTTTTTCAAGAGGCAACTGTACTTTCTGGTTTTTCTTTGAAGACGTTTCGCTTCTCATCCAAGAAGCTTCTTCAGCTTCTGTCTTCAAAGAAAAACCAGAAAGCCCAGTTTCCCCTTGAAAAAAAAACACCTTTGGGACAACCATGATCTTCATGATTGAGAATCTGCATAGACAATACACTGGTGTGTATTTTCAGGGGTCTAATGCAGTGGTGAAATCCCCCTGGTTCTATCGGGCTCGGCGAACTGGTAGCGCTGGTGGCGGGAGGTCTCCACCCACCCACTGGGACGTCATTACGTCCTGTTTTTTAACCATTTATGCATGCGCAGAAGAGGCGAGCACATGCTCACCATGTGTACGCTCCCGTGTGGGAGCACACCCAAACCGGTAGCAAAGGTAGGTAGATTTCACCCCTGGTCTAGTGGTCTTCCATAAGACCACTGGACATGAATCAAAAAAGTTATGTGTCATGCATTAGATTCTCTAGTACCACTGGAGGTGGAATGGGTTTATAGGGAAGAGTGGCTAGTGAGCCATTTACCTTACTTTCCTTCCCCTCAACAAATCTATGATTCTACAGATCATCTGCATGGAATCAGATAATGCGTGGCTAAAGATCAAGTTCTTCCCTTTTCTTGTCATTCTTCCAAACACCAAAGGTCAGTAAAGTGCTGCACATCTAGATTTCTGAATTTGCAGAAAAATTGGAGAGGTGATGGTGTGGAGGATGAAGCAAGAATTTCTTATTGGAGTTTGATAATTGAGTTAAAGAGAGAGTCCTTTTCCTTGACATCAATACCTTCTAGCTAGCTAATTCTAAAATTTAAGAAAGAAATTGTCAGAGATAAAAGAGTTCTACTAGTGCTTAAAAATGCAAAAGTGACCACTGGAGAGAAATAACTTTTCAGTTGTGATCTGTTATGGTTGTGGTATGCTTGGATTCCTACTACAAAATTAGAAGAAATTAATCTCTTCCCTATTGTTGTTAACATTGTGCTCAATTAAAAGAAAATGCTAGCATTTTATACATTTGCCTGAAGAAAAAGCTAGAAGATTGGAGCAATGAGTAGCCACATCTCAGGTGATGAGAGAAGAAGGAAGTTTATCTAATCAAACAAAGGAGGTTTTTGTACCAAGAGGAAGACCATCAAAAAGAAGCAGTGCTAATGAGTTAGAATGTTCATAAGGAGATTTAGAAGCTATTTTACAGTAGGGAAATTTAGAAGATTTAAGAACCTGATAGAACAAAAAAAGGTAAAGAAAAATGTACCATGGAACAGGAGACAACATAGTGGACCCTCAAGGGGAAATAAAATGAAAAGAAATGAAAAGTAGAATTTTTATAAACTTCGCAGTCTTTGTTGCCTAATGTATAAAGTATGGAAAAAAGAAGCAATATGTCTGAATTGCTACTACAAAAAGGTAACTTTGATTTAATTATGTATAGAAAGCTAGGTCAATCACAGGAAGCCTCTTAAAAAAAATCAAGGTGTATTTACCCTCATCTATGCATGGATACAGAAATTAATTCAGTTGCCGGAATTCTCATAAGCCCACTCTTACCTTCTTAACAATATTGCTAAACAGATGCTATGAGAATCATGCTTGGGAAGAATTAATTTTAGTTTTAGGCAGCTGCCAGCAAGCTTTCTACTATGACATAGCAAAAACTGAGGTCCAGCCAGTACCAAAATCCACTGAACATGCTGCTGTCTCATCAGATTAAATTAAGAAATCGTAGAACAATTTAACACAAATTTGGAAAAAATCTTGCAGCAAAGATAAACAAAGGATAAGAATTTTCTTATTTCTGAAGTCTTTCTACAAAGTGCTTTTGGTTCCCACGCCAGGTTTTCCTTGAGCTAGCTTTTTAAAAGAGTTTTCTAATAGCCATAGCAATCGTTTTGTCAAGAGATTATTTGAAAATCTGTCTCTTAGGTAATCTAGAAAAGGGGACACAATGCCCTTCCCCTATGGAAGAAAGCCTGAGTTATGAGAATGTCCCGCAGAGGTAGATATTCCACCTGAGCCTCTGCTTCTTATGAAAACAATCTCTTTAGTTAAGAAATCAGCTTCAGTTCAGATAAGATAGGAGGGGGAAAAAAATCAATGTTTTTCCATTTTTGCCTCTTTTCTAAGGGGAGCGTTACTGAATTCTTGAAACTACTTTCAAGACGTAGGAAAACAAAAAGATAGTAAAGCACTGTTCTAGGTTCAACACAGCCACTTCTGAATTCCAGGACTTGCGATGATAAATGCTTTCCAATTTATTTGTTTCCAGTCTGTGGAACTGCTGCTGTTGTTTGTGGTTGCTAAAAATGAATGCACTGGTCCAAATGCACTCAACTGCTGAGCCACATATCAGCAATCATTTCCATTCCTCAGGTTTCTACTTATGCGTGAGTATAAGTGTGGTCAAGGCTGGAAATACACATTTCTTTTTAAGATGGAGAAACTGGCAGTTAAGATTTAAGAGTACACAAAATAAGTTACACTGACTGCTTCTTCACGTATTCTCAACACATCGGTTTTGCCTGAGCTGTAAACAGCAACTTACCTTGGGTTGGACTGAGAAAGAGGGTTCATTTCTTTCTGATAGTGACTTCCTTGATTAACAGGCTGTGAAAGATACAAGAAATAAGGAGTCAAACAATGATTTTGCCTGTGTCTTGCAATGTACATAAATCTGAACTGTAATTAACTATTTACAAAGTATGGTATACTATGTATATTTAATTCTTACAAAAAGTAAAAAAAAAACTTTCTTAGTTCCAAAAAATCCACAAAGAGGTTGGTGGAAATATGGAAGGATAGCAAGGTGCACATCTGTATAATATAAACCCACATTGTCAGTAAGATAATATATTTTATATTGAATGAAACTGTGACACGAGGTTGTGATGGGTAAGCATCTCCTTGCATACAGGTTTCACTCTCCAAAACCTCAGAAATACTTCAAATCAGTTCAATGCTCAATTGTCCTTCAAACAGCTGGTTCAGAAATATGGAGATTCTCCATGTATCAGTTAGTGCAATACAACTGATCAACAAGAGAGCATAAAAATATCACTCAAACAGCACTTACCCCCTTCAATGCTTTGTTTAGTTGTTTAGTGAGTTGTAATAAATAATAGTGCTGAGTGCACTTGTTAAAAGGATTTAAATGCCATTCCACTATGCTTCATGTCCCAAATTTAACAGAACAGTGAATGGTGAAAGATAGCATTTTCCCCATAGAAGTTCGACATCACTCTGGTTGAACCTCTGTGGTAAAGGAGGAGATCTCCAGGGAGAAAATTCCTAGCATATCCCAGAAATGTACTCCTGAGCTTCCAGCTGTACATTTAGACCAACAAAGTGCTTTAAAAAATATGACAGCATCCAGGTTGAGAAGGGTTTTAACACTGGCCTGATTTAATGGTCTTCTTTTGGCCATTTTGAAAGGCAGATTCAAAACAATTTTATTTCCTGCTTGATTATGTCTATTGTGCTACAGGCACCACAAAATCATTTGCCCACATTTTACTGTACTTCTGATCTTATATGAATATTAGAATCTGTTTTATTTCCCCATACCTGGTAAAAGTAATTTTCTCTGTCACTCTGATCTCTGGTTTCTATATATAAATTCTGCTTTCTGATCAAATGGACTTTAAGCTCCTGGATATGTCCAATTCTCTTATGTAGCTAGTAAACAAAGATTAAAATCTTCATCCCTTAATATAATATAACTGGCCTAACTTTTGAACACTATTAAATGCGTATACAGATAGCTGTCACATCACTCTCTTCTACTTTAATCCACTCCTGTCTTAGATTTTTAGCTTTTTGCCTTAATTTCAGACAAATAATATTCAGGGGTGTTTTTTTTTTGGGGGGGGGGAGGAGGTCCTAGAAACATAGTTTCCAATGGTAAAATAGTGACAGTAATATTTTGTATTATTCTTTTAGTTTCTGTTTTATGTTTGGTCCTCCTCTTTTACTTTTAAAGAGTTTGCTATTTGTTTCATTCTATACTGGTCTTTGACCAAGATTTAAGTATTTTAAAAAAATCCTACCCTGAAGAAATGCATTGGTTTATCTCCAATGTGTTTGGAACATCACTGTTTTGTATGTGGAAAATCAGACTTGAAATGCTTCTAGATGCACCACAGCTGGAAATAAATTGATTGGCTCCTGAACGTGTAAGGAGATTACCTCATTCTCTTCTTTCCTCCCTTCCTTCTTTGCAAACTCCAGAGTTGGATTTGATGCAAAACAGTCACTTTAAAAAAGTGTATTATACTTGACAGCTAAGCAGAATAATATGTAATTCTCAAAGCTGTTATATCTTTTGGAGCATCTGCTAAACAATTTATATTTCAGTAATATTTCCTGACACACCTAGTTACTACATTTCATTTTTTGGTAAACTATCTTTGACTGCAGAGTACAGCTTTAGTGCATTGTTGTTATTAATGTATGTAAGCATCTGCTCCTGCTTGTTTGCCTATAGGAATTCTGAACCTTTGTAGCTTGATAGAAAATCCCTCTCTTCCATCCAATTTTATTAAAGCTACAACAAAACTAGAAGGACATCGGATAATCATGCCACAGTAGCATATGGTTGAAGCCAGGCTAGTACAAGAGGAAGGTCAAAGTAACTCTGTACATAAATATGAATATTTATATTAAAAATGTGAATATTTATATCAAAAATGTACAAAGCGTACATTCTAAGCAAGAAAGATAAATGATAGACAAAGAACAGCCTTCTGGTGGTGCTGTTGCCATAGATTAGACCTAGGGATAAAGAGGTTACCTCAAATTCAGCCAACATCTAGAACAAAAGCATTGCTTTCTAGTGAGAAGTTGTCTATAATCTACAAAGCAAAAATTAGCAAAGCTCTGATGAGTAAGTAAGATTGGAAGAAAGTAGGATTAATTGGAACAAGTCTAGATGGTATCATTTCTCACAAGAAACGTTATGTACCGTATAACATACACCTTTCTCCCTCAAAGCGAGGGTAACTAAAATCAAGCATCCGTTTTTTAAAAATACAAGCCTCAGAATATTAACATCGCAGAATATTGAAAGAAGATATAAAGTTGGTCACAGCAGTTTTGTTTCACTCACTATAGAAATGTTCTTATGCAGGGCCTAATTTTTATCAGCCCTGGAGCTGTAGATGGTAACATACTTCTGGAAATCTAAAGCAGACCAAGTGAATACATTGTCTTGTTTAATGTCAAATTCAAGTTCTAATGACAGAGTGGAAGAACTTGACATATATATTCCTATAGGAGAAAATATACCATAACCTAGTTTAAGAGACCT
This sequence comes from Sibynophis collaris, assembly GCA_036250565.1. NCBI lineage: Eukaryota > Metazoa > Chordata > Lepidosauria > Squamata > Sibynophiidae > Sibynophis > Sibynophis collaris. The sequence continues at coordinate 46,672 of JANHFK010006596.1, forward strand.
TCAGGCACATAAAGGAATTCTGAATTTATAACAGATATCAATCACACTCTGAAGGACTGTATAAATAACCATGCACTCTCTAACTGGTCGTTAGAGAAGTCGGTGGTAATGTATTACAATGTATTACGATATTCAGTTTAAATATGTTGTTTAAAGTTTCATGAGAACCTCACATATTTTTTAAATGGATCAGTGGTTTGAACATCATGTATTTGGGGCATTTATAATATGCACACTCCCAGAAGAACCATCTATTGTTCTTAGCAAACAAAACTGGCTTTTTTAAAATAATCAGGAGAATCCAACAATCACAGAAAATACAGAAATAACCAAACACTCCATGTAAAATCCATTAGAAATGTGAATATGGTCAGTGCTGCAATAAAAGCCTCCTTCCTGCCTCTGTATTCATAATTGGAGGAATTCTGAGTCAGCAGTACCATTCTTTGAAAACAGCCCTATTGTATAAATTGACAACAACAACCATTTTAGCCTAGCTACTCTGAAGAAGAATAAAGGGAGACAAGCAAGTCCTTAGATGTGACAGATGACTTTCACGAGACTTTTTCACTAGACAAACAGCTGACACAGGCTGGACAGGACAGCTTAAGGGAGCCTGACTTTCAGTCGGGCTTTTCCCAATAGCCTTGAAAACAAATCAAGAATTTCAATTGCCAAGAATATCAACTTGACATTACATGGACTTTATAATACACCCCCCCACCACCAAACTAAAGGAAAATGCCTCAAAAGTATATACTATGAGCATCAGAATAGCTAGAGCCAAAATCTATTGAGTGATTACCTCAACAGAAATAATTCATTGTCTAAAAACATTTTTTTAAAATATTGATTTCAGACTATAAACTGGGGAATGGGGACTCTAATGAACAAAGATTTCTTCATAGGTTCAGATTTTCAAACAAGAGAAGCAACTAGAAAAGATTGTTGCCCAGCTACTTTTCATAATGCTTTTTAATGACCAACTCATTGTATTTCAGAATAAATAAACAGAAGAGTTAGGCTGCAGTTTCTATAGCAAATATAGAAACGGTACAATTGAAAAAGCTGAGAGCCAGTTTGTTGTAGTGGTTAAGGCACCATGCTAGAAACCAGGAGACTAGTTTAGTTTAGTTTATTTAATATTTAAATATTAAATATTAAATATTAAATATTCAATATTCAATATTTAAAAAAAATAGTTTATTGTCATTGGACCTTGTACAACGAAATTAAATGCAATATTCAGTGTACATTATACATATAAAAACACACATCCTTCACATTCAATACAATTGAATTGAAAACCCCTGATATTGCATTAATATTGCAATATGTAGTAGAATTCAATATAGTTACTGCTTTGGGATAGAAGCTGTTTTTCAGCCTATTTGTTCTTGCTTTTATTGTCCTGTACCGTCTGCCAGATGGTAATAGTTCAAAAAAAGGATGTCCCGGATGAGATGGAGCCTTAAGAATGTTTTGAACTTTCTTAAGGCAGCGGGAGCTATAAAGCTCTTCCAAAGACGGGAGAGGGCAACCAATGATCCTCTGGGCAATGAAGTTGACCCTCTGGAATGCTGTCCTATCTGCCACTGTGCAATTGGCAAACCATACACAGGAGAAGTAAGTTAAAATCCTCTCTATGGTGCAGCGGTAGAAGGCCACCAGCAGTTTTTCATTCAGTTGTTGTTTCTTGAGAAGTCTCAGATAGTATAATCTCTGCTGGGCCCTTTTGACCAGTGCAGCAATGTGCGTGCCCCAAGTCAGGTCCTCTTTTTATGATAACATCCAGAAACTTAAAACTGGCCACTTGCTTCACTTGGTCTCCATTGATAAGCAAGGGCTGGATGACTGATCTATTCCTTCTATAGTCCACTATAAGCTCCTTGGTCTTATTGGTGTTATTGCTGTTTCTAGCACACAAACACTGGTTGAACCTAATTATAACCCTCATCTCCACGTTTGT
>JANHFK010006597.1:14234-33550 GCA_036250565.1 Sibynophis collaris
GCTCTGGAGCCAGCCGGAGGTGGCATTTGCTGGTTTTCCAAACTACTCAAAATTTCTGCTATCGGTTCTCCAGAACCTGCTGGATTTCACCCCTGCCCAAGAAGCTTCTTCAGTTCAACTGAAGCTCAGAAGGCTCGATTGGATGAGAAGTGAAATGTTTTCAAAGAAAAAACCCAAGAAAGTCCATTGACTTTTGGAAAAGGAACTTTGGGACAACCATGACCTGAATGATTGAGAGTCTTTATAGATATGTCCCCAAAGTAAGTTGCAGAAATAAATCATAAATAACATTCTTTATTGAAGGGGAGTCTAAGACATTCATATTTTTGCTGCATTGGGCAGTAGATTCATAGTCCATCATTGTATTTGAGGAGTCTTTGATATTCTCTGAGCTTGATAGTTTTCTTGCAGGGATTTCATTACCCAAACTAAGTAACTTTATACTAATGGATTGTCTGCAAGAAAACAACCAAACTCAGAGAGCATCAAGGACCCCACAGTTCAACCCTGAGGCATAAATATTCTCCTTTACCAGTAATTTATTTATTTGAAGAACTTCCATAGCGGATGGAAACCAACGTATGCCAATGTTGTGTTGCCTTTTGTTTCTCCCATCCTTGCTCCCTGCAGATCTTCATGCAGGGTTATGGGCCTTCTTCAAACCCAGCAAAACGTAGGCCAAGCCATGGGAGCGTCTTCAGTTTCCACCTATCAGGGAAAGAGCCTGGATCCAAGACTGAATTTGGGGATGATGAATCCAACAGCGTTGGGGAGATGGAGTTACAACGTGGCTGTGTTTTGCCTACACGCATAGTAAGGCGCCCAAGCACCCAAAGTCAAGCCAGCTATGGATCACATCCAGCTACTCCTAACCAAATGCAGGCCAATAGATGGAACGCCGGAGATGATTGCAATGGGATGGTCTCCTTGGTGGGACCTGGTGCAGTGAGGTCTTTGAACATGGAACCTCTTTCAGGGGAAGGCATGTTGCTTCCTCCTGTTATGGAAAACCCCAGAATGAGCAACCAAGTGAGTTGAAAATATTAGCAATTATTTGCTCTTTCGTGCACTAGATTATGCTTCGTAGGCTATACAAGATGCAGATGTAGTTATACATTAGAGTTGTACACATTGTTGTATATTTCAGTACATAGAATAGAATAACAGAGTTGGAAGGGACTTTGGAGGTCTTCTAGTCCAACCCCCTGCCTAGACAGGAAACTTTACACCACTTCAAACAGATTAAGGTATTACAGTTATGCTATACTTACGCTGATGCCAGAATCTTGAGTAAAGATGCTACTACTAGATGACTTTGTGTACTTCAGTTCAATGGATATAAATGAAGCATAGTATTTCCCAAAGAACGTTCTTTAATAGCATGCTTGCATCTATCTCAGTGATATAGAAAGTATCAAAAAGGCGCTTGCTTTGTTATTATTAATTGGAATTATTTCTCTTTTGCCATCTTTTATCTGGTACACTTTTATCATTCTAGTTGATTTAAAATAATGTGTTTAAAAAGCATTTATTTTTTAAAATACCAGACACAGAGAACATTGTTATGGACAAACCATCTTCCGAAGCAGTACAGCATGCACTGAAAACATTACTGGAAGAGACAGAGCGTCAACGAAAAATTATTCGTGGCTTGATAGAAGACAACCACCAGCTTAGGTAAGATATTTTCTTAGAATTCAGTTTGATGTCACACAGACACACACACACACACACACAACTGGATCTTTCTATCCAGAAACTCTCATGCCAACCTCACAACATGGCTACTGCAACGGAGTAGCCTTGATCAAATAATCAGCAAAAAGCTGTCAGACATAGTTTGCTTCAGGTAGCACAATGAAATCCCTTTTTGAAATGCTACCATTTACATTTTTGTTGACCTTCCAAGAGCAGTCTTACAAATTTATCTTGCCTCATCCCTGCCAGAGATCCAGCTATAGCCATATAACTCTAGGTGAAATAATCACAGTGCCTTTTTGACTCACTGCTAATTAGATATTATATTTTCTTGCCTGTTTGCTCTCTCAGGTGGAGCTCAGATGTACTGAGGATGGTTTGAACCCTGAATTCTGCTTTCAAGCGTCGGATAGCAATTAAAAAAAAAAGTTAAATCTTTGATTAGTTAAAACTAAGAATCAGGGAAGAGGGGATGAAAGTCCCGAAGAAAAAGTCTAGAGACTTCAGGGCCAATTCCAGTCTAGGTGATGGAATTCATAGAATAGTTTCTACATAAGGGTATGAGGGACAAAATTGTGTTGTCGCACGTTCCAGTTTTCACCTAGCCCCCGTCTTCTGGTCGTTCTGTTTGGTTAATTAGCTTTTCCATTCTGCTGTGGCATTTTGGAAACTTCCTGCATGCTCTCCGTATCATTGCAAAGTTTCCCATTTAATAGTGATTCTGATTCTGTGAAAAGCTAGCATTGGGTCAGAATTCCATACTTTCAGTGTAGATTCATTCCTTGAGTTCTTACCAGAGAAAGATTGACAATGCAGCAGTAAGTCCAGGCTGATGTTCTTTCCTGATTGTGTATTTCAGGAGGCATGACTTTGACCAGGTGTATCCAATCTGTGGCCCATGTTTTGCATGCAGCCCTGGACAGCTAGTAATGTGGCTCCACAAGATCATAAACTTCTAACATTATTATATAATTTATATACGTTAACTATATTATATATTTTATACGCAGTCTATGACAATTTATCTTCACTCAGTGCAGCCCAGGCAAGCCAAAAGATTGGACTCACTTAACCCATGACTTAGACTATCTAGGTTTTAATGTACAGCAGGACTATAAAGCTCGTGGGCCGCGGGAATCACGTGCTGGCCAAACCCACACCCATTTTAGTGAAGGGGAATAAAGTCCCGATACGTCCTGCGGGTTTGTCACCCCTGACGTACGGTATTACCCAGGATAACACTATATAATACTATGAACCAAGCTCTAAGGTGGTTTCTTTAGCTTGGGTTATTGCAGGGGTGATCTACTCTGAATCTCCAATTTTGTTAAACTATACTGGCTATTGTAGAATTAAACAACATGTGTGGGCCACAAATTATCCCCACTCCCACCCCATAAATAAACCCAGCCTTTTTCCTTTGCAAGCCATGGTTTATAATTTCTGAACCAAATCATTATAGGTTGTTCAAGAACCATTATTAAAACAAATGTGAATTAGCAAATTGTGTGATACAGTTTTTTAGATAGATACTCTTATATTACTTTTGATTTGCACTTACAGGTAGTCCTCGACTTACAACAGTTCATTTAGTGACCTTTCAAAGTTACAACAGAATTGAAAAAAGTGACTTATGACTGTTTTTCCCAGTTACAACAACCTTTGCAGCACTCCCATGATCATGTGATCAAAATTCGGATGCTTGGCAATGGTTTCATTCTTATGACCGTTGCATGGTTCTGGGGTCATGTGATTACTTTTTGCAATCTTTTGCAAACAGAGACAATGGGGAAAACAGATTCATTTAACAACCTGGTTACTAATTTATCAACTGCAGTGATTCACTTAACAACTGTGGCAAGAAATGTTGTAAAATGGGGCAAAACTCACTTAACAAATTCTAACGAAACAATGTAAATTTTGGGCTCAATTGTAGTTGTAAGTTGAGGACTACCTGTATTTGGTGATAGCCTATTATTTTCATTAAAGTTTATTTTTGTTTTGTTTTGTTTTTAATTAGAGATGAATTACGCTTGGAGAGGAATCGGGCTTCCCGACAGGAACAACGAGCTAATGATTTGGATGTTATTGTAGAAAACGTCAAACATAAAATACGTCAACTAGAAGACGAGTCAATAACCAATGCTTCTCAGCAACATAACCAAATCAGAGATCTTCAAAAAGATCATGAAATTTCACAGGTGCTTCAGTACTGTTTGGCATTTGAAATTCCGGGAAGGTTTGTTTATTATAGATGAGAGGCTTTTTAAGAACTATAGCAGCTACAAAACTAATTCTAAATTGCATTGTGCCAAGAGCAGCAGGTGGTTATTATACTTTAAATCAAAGATGTCCAACCTTGGCAACTTTAAAATTCTCCAGTGAGCCATGCTGTCTTAAGTTGCCAAGGTTGGAAGCTCCTGCTTTAAATAAAGTGTAAAGTGTTATCTCTGGCTATAGAAGCAGGGAGGAAATGCTACCAGTTTGGACCGGTTCTCCCGAACTGGTAGTAAAAAATGCTACCTGTTTGGGTAAACCAGTATTTCCGACGATCAGCTGGGCGATGATCAGCTGTGACTCACGATTTATATTAGTTAAAATTGGCAGATTTCCTGCTTTCTAACTAATCAAAATCATGTGGGACGTGGATTTCTCCCCACCCCTTGCTGTTATACTTACCTTTGCAGACTTGGAAGGCTTCAAAATGTTCCTTTTTTAGTGCATGCATACACAAAGCACACGCTCAGTAGCAGACTCACAGAACCGGTAGCAGACTTCAGAGGATTTCACTGCTGTAAAATAGAAGGCAGATGTTTTCTTGAAAACTGATAGTATGGCCAGCTAATAATTTGTTTATTTTTTTGTCTTTTGCAATTTTCTGGTTTTCTGAACCCAGGCAGTGTACCGCCACCAAGCGAAACAGTTGGAGGAGCAAGAAGAGACGATTGGCCATTTACAAAAGGAGCTTTCCAAGCTGGGTCTGGAGGAGCAGCAGCGTATCGCCACTCAGAAAAAAGTGTTCCGGCAGTTTTGTAAGCAGGCTCCAAGAACTCCCGTAGATCAGCAGTAAGAAATTCTGCTCGCTTTTTTTAACGAAGTGTGTGTGTGTGTCACATATTAAATGTGATTTTCCATAGGAATTCATGTTGGGTAGTTCTCTGCAATACACATTGTACTTTTTCTTTTTAAGAAATTATCTTTCAAATATCAAAGAACTTTTTTTGCTGCACTGTATTTGTATTATTTTCTTATACTTCATATCGCTAAACCATCTATCTCCCTCCATGAAATAATAACATCCAAGCATTTTATATATAGTTCTAGTAAATTCATATCCTTAAACCATACTGCTGTTTTAATATCTTATTGACAAATTTATGAATATGAAATCAGCACTAGGTGATAGTGGGACACACCTATATCATAGAAATGTCCCCTCACCCATTTTACACTTCCAGGTAACAAGGTTCACACCAGTTCTTTTTAACATTAATCAGTTGTCAGTTTAAAATGTAATTCTTCGTTGGATTAGTCTCATTCTACAATCATATAAAACATAACCACAAATAGATTTATACCAGTGTTTTAAAACTCTTAACCATTGATTTATCGATATGGGTCATTCCATTTTTTTAATTACAGAGTTCTAGCAACAACTAATATCTGTCTCAACCATACTCTTTGTTTCTTAAAAAAATATTGTAGACTTAAAATCATCCAAAGCACGTATCTGCATCAACAATATGTATATGGTTTTAAATAATGCACTTGAGTCTAATTACAAATCTGCAATGTGTTTGCTACCATCTTAAATTGTACATCCTTTCTTTAGGGACATATAAAACTTGCATCCATACGGCTTGGGTTTATTTATGTTATTTACATAATACATTGATGGAAAAGTACTGTACAGAATTCCAAAATTTAAATAGAATTGTTAATCAGTAAAATATGAAATACGATGGGTGACTCCATCTTGGAAATACCATTTTAGATTTCATATTTTTAAAAAACAGCTTCTACTTTCTCCTCCAGATGTTTTGGCTCATAATGCTCATCAGCCACAAGCAGCAATAACAGGGTGAAATTTACAGAGACTGTAGCTTCCCATATTCATCTGGAAATTGTTTGGATTTAATTTAATTTCCACAAAAAAGAGAACCCCTACTAGGGAAGTTTAAGTTGCATATGTATGTACTGCTTAGGTGTAGATATTAGGGAAAAAATTAGTTCTTATTTTAATTTTTGAATTGAGAATTATTGCAATTATTTTATTTGCTCTGTTTTTTAATTTATGTTGTGCTCATTCAATATTATTAATTATTTTCTTGACTCAATGGATTTATAAATGTGGGTATTTTTTCTGATATATCATAACACAACATTTTCTGCAAAACCTAATCTTTCTCAATGGCATACATATAACTCAAAAATTGTTATCTTTGTATTTAATAGCTATCTTTGATAGTTGAGCTTATAGCAGAAAAACACAACAAACTATTAAGGAAAGATATTACAGTGAACTAAACTTTGTTTACAAGTTCACATTCTTTCTAATAAAAGTTATTCTTAGGGCAAAGTGAGATATCTACGTTTAACATTTGCTGATTTACCGTATATTGGCTAAATTAGGGTATTCTTCTTTTTCAGGATTTGTTGTCTAATTGATCATTATGAATCTCAGATCAGCCATGTGAGAAAAGAACTAAGGTAGGTAAAATGGTTGGTCTTATACAATTTGTGGACTTATCTTATGGCTGCAAGGTATACTTTAGATGACAAAAGACATTGTGGTGAGAGATCCCCAGCCACACTTAGACTGTAACTCACATCAGCCTCCATCACTAGTCATGCTATCAAAGACTGATGGAAGTTAGAGTTCAAAACTGTTTGGAACATCACATTACCCATTCCAACCTGAATCATAACTGAGATATATTAAAAGTTTTATTTAAAATTTGTTGAGTCAACCAGCTGACATAACAACCTTACATCGCATCCAATATTTTCTGAATAGACTTTGCTTCTTTTGCATGTGTTCAAACTCCTTGGAGCAAACTTGCAAAGGGAAGGGAGATGGAAGTAACATCTTTTCGGCTGAACAAATTTACGCTGTTAAATGTAAGAGTTTGTTTTGCACTTCTGTAAATTTACACTTAAGTGAAACGTACCCAATTTCCTTCACAGGAAGTACAAGAAAGAGATCAATCATTTACAAGACGAAGAAAAAGATGAGGACGAATTCTTGAAGAATATAGATGCTACTGCTAATTACAAAGCTCTGCTTATGGTAAGGAATTACTGTATAATCCTAGAGGTACATCTGGAATCTGGATAACCTCTAGGCGTAAAGTTATAACTTTCCCAGTTGGTAAGTTATAGTGTGATTCACTTTAGGATTATGCTGAAGGCATTGTTTGATAGTCTTCAAATGTATCCCACTAACGTCTACAAATGAAAAACCAAGTTTAGAGAACCCACACAACCCTATACTCCAATTCTGAGCTACATATATCCTCTATCATCATAGTTTGTAAATACTATGTGTATCAAAACCCATTGCTTTTTTCAGCAAGTATTCATTTTTTGCAGCATACCTCATATAGTCTTCTATCATTCCAGTAGAATCTTCCTAATTTTTCCCTCCATTTTCTCATTCTTTATAAACATTCTGCCAGATACAGAAATTAATCTTCCTGCTCTTATTTACCAATTCAATTTGAAAGATAAAGAATTTCACATTACATTTTATATCTTCAGATATTTTCAAGTACATGGATTTAAATCACTGGAATTTTTATTTTAAGGGTTTTTAATTTTTTGTTAAAAAATACTATTAACTGTGGGTTCCTTGGATCAAACTTTAAGTAAGTCATTATTTTCAGCATTTATTAGTATATCCTGTTCATTAATCATCTACTAAATTGTTAGGACAAATGAGAAGATGTTTTGTTTGCATGCATATGTATGAGTGTAATATTTGTAATAAATATTTCCAAGTCATTCCAGACACAGATAATTGAAACAAAAGCTCGAAATGAACAACTGGTGCATGAAAATATTAATCTCAAGAAAGAGATGGAAATTAGGTGAGTGGGCAAAATAATTTCAGCACAGCATGCATGCATGGATTTAATTTAAATCCTGGATCTTAAATTCTGTGTGAGAACATTCGCTACTAAATATCAAACAATCTCTACAAGCCATTTTTTCAAGTATCTGATTCATGCAATCATAACAACAGATGACCATTTAATAAACTTACTCTGAACAACAGAAACCTATGAATGAATGTTTGGCAGGGATGAATGAATGTTTGGCAGGGGTGTTACTGGCCTTGTAAAAAGGAACAAACAGCAATAAATCTACAAGACAAATCTTTTCCTTGTGAAACTTGACAGAACCATTTTCTTCCCTTCAGGCCATCTGTGCAAGAATTAAAATTTTATAAACACCAAGTGAAGAAGCTGGAGAAAATATTGAAGAACATCAAGTAATGCATTTTGAATGAGCCTTAATCATTAACCTGTTTTGCAGATGGATAAAAATAGGGACTGTGTAATGATTATTGATCTGAAATCTAGGGTTAGACCCTTTAAAAGGGAGGAAGCCAAAATGGGAGCACAGCCAAAGATGAAAACAGGGAGTTTCCAAGAACCAGTGAACCCATTTGTTATTATAATTTGTACTTTTACTTTTTTCTGCGTTTTGAAAGCTATGATTTGTGTAAAACAAATACCTTAAGAAAAAAAATAATTAGAATGCAATCTTTCACATTTACAGTAGAACCTCTGGTCACGAATTCTTCTGACCATGGCCAAATCGGGTTCTGACCAAAAAATTCACAAAATTTTTGAATCTGGTCACAAACACATACTCAGGTGGAGATCAAACACGGCTGCAGCCAATTTCCCCTTCTGCGCTGGTATTTTGTAAGTGCCAAATCTCCTGTTGTTTCTTTAAAAACAACACTCCTGCTGCATTAAGTTCGGGTCACGACCAAATCAGGTTACAACCAAAGTTATGGAACGAATTATGGTCGTGACCAGAGGTTCTACTGTATGTAGATGCTGACCATACAGTTCACTTTAGATTTTGTGATTCCATGTTTGATTCATAAGGCATGGATTATAGAATAATTTATTTAGTGTGTTTCCCTCTCCTCTTTTGGGTTGCTTGTTAGATCACTTGAGAGCAGCGAAGAAGAAAATATGAAAGAAAACAAAGAACTTAAAAAAGATTTAGGAGGGAGCCAGCTGCAGGAAGTTTGCAGAAGATATTTACAAGTAAGTGGATTTCTGTTGCAGAATTTCTGCCCCCCCCTCCCCAAAAAAAACCTAATATAAAATGAAGAAAAGGTTTCTCACCCATTCATATACCCATTCACTTAAATATAAGCCAGCAGTATGCTGCAGCTGCCAAAAAAGCCAAGACAGTTCTAGACTGCATAAACAGAGGGATAGAATCAAGATCACGTGAAGTGTTAATACCACTTTATAATGCCTTGGTAAGGCCACACTTGGAATACTGCATGCTATTTTGGTCACCACAGTGTAAAAAAGTCCACAGGTTATGAATGAGCCATGAATGGCCTCAGGTTTACTGTTTGTTACTGTCCTCCTCTTTCATGGCTACAAGGATATTGTGATTAGTTATGAGAAGCCTGATGCTTTCAATTTAACCTCTCCTACTTAACACAGAGAACTGTGGTTTGTTTTGGATTCTCAGGAAAAGAAAAACTTAGGATCAGATCAGGGCTTCAGATCCTAATTGTATAATTCCTTGAATTTATTCAACATTTTATTTAAATGAGAAAGAGAAGGAAAAGGCAGTGAGCTGCATCCTATGGTAGAAAGCCATGTTTTCCCAGTTAAATATGTAACTGAGCCAGAAAATATGCCTTTATTAAAAGCTGCTGTTCATTTAACTACCTTTTCCTGTAAAAATGCCATCTGGCACCAATAGAATTGAAGCCTTTCCCAAAGCATCCATCATGCTTCTTGATTGTATTGAGAATAATCCTACTGGGTTACAAATTTGACAGCATGTATTTTCAGATTGCAGAATCATACCGCTCTGATAACTGCTAAATTTCTATCTGAGAATACCGTATTTCTTACAGTATAATCTACTTGATGTTGCTGTTTAGTTAATGTAACATTTGCAGTGTGGAATACCTATTTTCTTATCATTTGCATTTCAGGGAAAACCAAACTACCACACATCAATTCTAGTCAGGTGCAAATGAAATTATGCTTGTGGCTTTTTTCATTGTGACTTCCATGACTACCAGTCTTTCTTCCAGTTTAAACCATTTTTATTATTTGTGCGAACTAGAATTTGCTTAGCAATGACCTCCTAAAGAAGCTAGCAAACCAAACAATAATTTAATGTCACCTCCCAGACAAACTGATTTTGCTAAGTGAAAGCACACAAGGAAAAGTTGGAGCAGGCTTGTTCATGCAATGCTAAAGTATGGTTTGCTGTTGTGCCTGGACTGACCCACTATGTTGGCAAAACAGTGTACTTAATAAATATAATATATCGGTAGCTAGAAAGGCAACTTCACTGAATGTATATTCTGTGTTAAAAATGTAGTTTCCTTGCTAAATATAGAAACACAGGGATGTAGTGAAAGATTAATACGTTTGGGAGTTGGTGAATAGGAAGAAGCCTGATTATCAAATACTTCACAATAGAAAGTCCATCCTAATCGCTGTTGGATCAAAACCCAACAGAAGTGTAGCTCTCTTAAGATCTTATTATTTCAATGAAAGAGTTGAACATTTGCCTAACTGTCCATCTAAACCTGGAATTTTAACTAGGACTAGATTATGCTCAGTATTCCTCAGATATAATCAATATAATCAGCCAAGTGGCTGTCTGGAACATTATATAAAGATTAATGAATAATGTTTCTTCTTTCTAATATTTTAACTCTAAAGGTATTATCCAGCATTGATTCTATTATAAGAAGCCCAAGAAGAGCTCCTCTAATAACACTTATGCAGAAAAAAGGCCTTAGGAAAAGCTGGGCTGAGGAGGAAAGTGGATTTGAGCATCTCCCTGCTGTGATTGAAACCTGGGCAGATCAGCTAATGGCCCTGAAGGTACTGGTGATCTTTGCCTGCTCTCTTCAGCCTAGGGATCTGCCCCTGCCCCTGGTTCTTCCAGTGAACATCTTTTGTGTTTTCCACATATCTTTGTACTCATTTTCAATTAGTATAATGTCAACATAAAAAGGTAAAGGTTCCCCTCACACATATGTGCTAGTTGTTCCCAATTCTAGGGGGCGGTGCTCATCTCCACTTCAATGCTGTCTGAAGACGTCTCCAGGGTCATGTGGCCGGCATGACTAAATGCCAAACGCTGTTACCTTCCCACCAAAGGTGGTCCCTATTTTTCTACTTGCATTTTTATGTGCTTTCGAACTGCTAGGTTGGCAGAAGCTGGGACAAGTAACGGGAGCTCATCCCGTTACGCGGCACTAGGGATTCTAACCGCTGAGCTGCCAACGTTTCAATTGACAAACTCAGTGTCTTAGCCACTGAGCCACCATGTCTGATTTCAACATACAAGTAGTTAAATAATAAACAAATGTATTTCGCAGCAAAAAAAATTTTACTCTTTATCCTGAGAAGTCTTTCTCTCGCCTCATTTGAAATGATTTGATTTTAAACGAGGAGAAGGTTACAGGGAACCTGATCGTCCCACAGTATCCTATTAAATTCTTATATTGAAAGCCCAAAAGAATAAGAGTAACACATCAACATCTTTCTTTTGTTCTTTCAAGATCTTGCACCAGTCCCTGAAAAAGTTACTTCTGCGGTTAGTTCCTTGGCATTCCAAAACTATGCAGGACACTAATGAATATATTAGAGTTGAGGATCTTCAGCAAATAGTGGAGGAAATCTCTGAAGAAGTAGGCAATGAAGAAAAGGTAATCTTGTCGATTATTCAGAAGTCTTAGTCTAATGTGTTTCCTTACCTATGTGGAAATATGATAATACTAGTATGTCATTTTGGTCCTAAAAGTACACATGCAACATGAATTCATATGTATGTAATGTGGGCTTATAATGATCTTAATTTGCCTATCTATTTAGAAAACAACACCCTACTTCTTTTCCAGTTATTATAGCTGGGAGAATCCTAGACTTTAGACAGAATGCATCCCCAGGGTTCTATTATGTTTAATCAGGATTGAAATGATTATTGCCCTCCTTTTGCTTTTATTCATATCCTACAGAAAAGTCTGATTCCTTCACAACAAACCTTGTATGCCATTGTCTGTCATTTTCAAAAACTGTTTGATGTGAAGACTCTAAATGGCGTTTACCCTCGAATGAATGAGGTTTATACAAAACTTGGTGAAATGATCAACGCTATGAGGAACCTCTGTGACCTGTTAGAACTAGGTAAGAATCTGTTGCCCCTTTGTCTAGCCTGCTCAGAGTCAGATCAGGGTAATGTGGGGGTGAGGAAAAACTCAGCTGTGTTCTTTGAGGGGTGTGTGTGCCTGTATATTGAAAGGACAAAATAATTTACCATAGGTTTTGCAGGAAGAGAATGGCTGCCATAAAATTTTTACCTCAGAGAACGCTTTTCCTGCATCTTAAACTTAATTGCAAATGTACTTGAATTGAAATAAAAGTTGAGGATGGAATAATAAAATACAGAACATGGTACCAAATCACATTGAATTCTACATATTTTGTTTGGTTTCATTTTAATATTCAAAGTTTTTTCACATACAAGCTCAGCAAAAACATGTTGCAAAAGACCATTAAATGCAGCTCCAGATTTGCTGCTGACTCTTTGGGATTTATAGATTTTAAAAACCCATGTAAGGCAATATTACATGGCCGTAAGAAAGACTGGAAATACATTATGGAGGAGGTCTGATATCTCCTTTGCTATGTCCCTACAGAAAAGCCCATTGTTTTTTGAAATGTGAAAGGATAAATGGAAAGCAAGTTAAAATTGTTATATATTCCCCATGTTCATCTTGGTCCCTTCCTTCCGTCCCTTCTTTTAATTATATATTATTATTATTATTATTATTATGTATAGTTTTAATATTTACTGGCTTTTAAAGTTTGCAAGCCACCCCAGAGTCGCCTCTAGACAAGATGGGTGCCATACAAGTTTAATCAATAAATAAATTACTCAAGTAAATCCATCCAATCTCCATACACAGTCCTAAATTCTCTTTCTGATAATCCTAGAGCTGTTCTAAATGCTTTTTCCCTCGTTGCCTATAAAAGAAGGTTTTCTTCCTGTAAAATGACAGGAAGCAACCTTCTTCCATCACATCCTGTTGGCATGAACCAAGCCAGCCTTGTGAAATATCAGGGCCTCCAAAATAGCAGGATTGCTCTGTTAATCCTGTTGGTCTTATCTTTCCACTATCAGCACCACAATCGTTTTAATGGGTTGTTGGTTTCGCCTTCCCATTAAAAACTCTGGCATGCCTGTCTTGCACAACCTTTTCCCATGTTGCTTAGTATAGCTGTTTAAGTTGGCAACTGTTTCTAGGAGTTTGCTGTTTCATTTGCTCCCACTTTTACCTGTTGTGAAATATTGCACAGAAACTGATACAATGTTTCTTCATAGATTGCTCAGCACCACCTAGTGTCCTGGTGAACACTGTTGGAAAGCTATGTAATTTGTTTAATGAGAATGTGGCCTGGCAGGTGGAACAACTGTTGGGCACACAAGACATTGAAAGGTATGCAGATCTTCATAGTTAACTAATAGTAGCTTTAGAAAGATGCCTTTAGCCCTACATTCTAAGTGCATAATGGAGAATGGTGTGACGTCCTGTCAGATATTTGAAGAACACAGTCACGACGATCACAGTCATGTTATTCAAGGCAAATCTTAGAAAGCTTTTTCAGTTTTTAATTGGGCTTAATTTCTAGTGGCCTGACCCTCTTTGCCTTTCTCTGAACATGTTCCATTTTCTCACCATGCTCCTTAAAGGTCGGGTAACCAAAGGTCGATATGGATACTTTACATGTGAGGCCTGATCATAAGAGAAGGGAATGCTTCATTCTTATGCTTAAGTATTTTTGTGATATCATAGGTAGTCTTCACTTAAATGATACTAATTGGGACTGGCAACTCTGTCCCTAAGCATGGGGTCATAAAGCATGTTGTCACACGGCCACACTAATTTATGATTGCAGTTGCAGCAATTCCAGTTGCCATTAGTAGGTGAATGCCACACAATCACAGTGTCCTGCGATCATGTGACCACCATTTGCTATTTCCTGCTGGTTTCTCCATTGACTTTGCCCGTTGGAAACTGGCCATGAAGGTCACAAATGGTGATGATATGACTGTGGCTATTGTGATCCTCTTAATTGCCAGCCAGTTGTCAAGTGCCCGAATCACAATCATGTGACTGCAGGGATCCTGCAACAGCTGCAACTACAAGGAATAATCATAAATCCCCTCATTCAGTGTCATTGTAACTTCAAATGATCACTGAATGAGTGATAGCTGAATGAAGACTAGCTGTACATTTTTGCTGATAGAGTTTAAAAATAAATTTGTCTTTTCTGCAGCTACATTGCATTGCTATCTCATACTCAATTTGCAGTCAACTGTAATCAGTTGACCGCCGTGATAAGATTAGGGCATGTTGTTTAAATGACAAAATGAGAGAATGAATGTTTGTCTAATTGATATTTTTCAGCATCATCTACAAGTTAGAAGAACATGATGACTTTTTCCCAGCATTTCATGCTCTTATTAACAACTTGCTTCATATTCTAGGTAAGCACTTTCTGCAAATTAATGATAATAGAGAGGCTAAGACTTTCAGTAAATTATTCCAAATGAATTTTGTTTTCACCAGAATTTAAGGGCAACATTTAACTTTTGAACTATATCTCAAAAGAAATTTATAATCATATGGGATTATCCATTGTCGTGGTAAATCAGTGTTGTATATCCCATGTCAAAAAAATATTAATTGATCAAAGGCTACCCAAAGTTATTGCTCAATTGTAATTTTAATACATGTCTAGAAAGTAATATTATAAATAAGTTAAAATTGTAAAATAGTTTTTCCCTCTGCATCCTTTCTTTTTTGGAATATATGCCTACATGCTATATAAATGTCAGAATCAAGTAGAAAGTGATCTTAGGATCGTTCAGCAAAATTCAGGGTAATTATATAAAGATTGTACACATGGTGTTTCATATTGGCTACTTATTTTATTGGGCATTGCCAACCATTCAGCAGGACAATTCAATCATGATATTGCTGTGAGTGATATGCTGTGACTGCATCTTTTGAGAGGCTCGGTGCCTTTGCTTTGAAAGCATTTTAAGGTCTTCCCAGGACCTCAAAACACTTCCCCTTGGATTGCCATTGATGGTTGCTTGTTTTTACTGCCATTTTCATTGGAGGAGTCCACTGTGAATGTAGGCAAGGTGACCTTGGAAAAAAACTTGAAATAGTCATGTTCCATCTTCATGTAGACATGCTTTTATGAATTGTAGCAATATTGCAAGCAAAGAATCCTTCTGTTTCAGAAGTTGATGAATGTGATTTAATAAAGCCTTAGAATATATATTCAACCCTGGTCGGGTTGAATATACCCGACCAGAATAGGGTTCTATTCTGTCCAGACTGGAGTTTTTCATTCGTAAACTAATTATAGTTTATAGTTTACTTCTGAAATGTAATGAAAATTTTACATACTTTACAGTATAAAGTATAAATATAGAGCCATGCCTTTTAAGTACCCCATTGGATGTCTAAAAACAGGTGACTATTGAATTGAAAAGGCAAAATAATGTTTGCAAAATTGCTTTTGTTTCAGAAGTCAGAAGTCTCGCAGAAATATTACCTGCTGTACAGAAGCTGAAATGGATGGTCCAGTAATGTAAACTAAATGTAAACCTTTAACATATTGACTACCTCTTATATATTTTTGAATATTTTTTTTATTAAAAATGTCTGAACGCAATCTTGAAGATTTGTTATTTCTTTCCATAGCATAGGAACCAAGTTTTCAAAGCTGATTAATGAGTATTAATGAATAGAATATTGGTAGTTAATAACTCGTAAGCAGCTACTGTATCATAACTTAGTTTATTCTTTAAAAGCACATTACACCTGTAATTTAGACAAACAGGTTCTGAATTAGATTCTTTGGCATAAATAATGCAAAACATGGTCTGTTTTATGTACAAAATTTAAGGCAATGATTAGATACTAGAGCATTGGCCTCTTTGCCATTCTCTTTCCTTAACCCCTTGGATCATTCAAAAAGAATCAAGAGGATCCTTTAGAACAGGATTCAATGAAATGTGAGGAAATGCTGCTTAAAGGACGGGTCCCCCACCCCGTCCACCGTCTCCCCACTCTAGCTGCAGGGATAAAGGATTTTTTTTTTAGGTCTCCTCACCTCCCAGAAAAAGAGGTTTTGATCCAGACTAAAAAAAAGTACATTCTGTAAGCAAAACTAGCATACCTGTCAATGTGATTTCAAAATGATGTGGACCCTGGTTTACTTGTGGCACTTTGTGTGGTGGGATAATGCTGGGGAGGAAAAACTAAGCAGCAATGAAGAGTGCTTGCTCAGTAAAGCCTGAGAATATGGAAAGTGGAGCTCTCTACCTCAGGATGCCACCTGTCTTTGGTCAATCAATTGGGGAACTCCTCAAGTACACATTTACTGTCACAAACTTTGCCGTTAAAAGTTATATGCAGGATGATGCCAAATTCATCCCTTGAAAAAGTCAAATTTTAAGAAATTGATAGCAATGTGTTAAATAAATTAAGCATCATTGAAGTATAATCATTTACAAAATCTTATAGCGGCCTACGAAGTTCCAAATATACATGAAGTGTGCTGTTCATCAGGTGTGAAGTAATCAACTCTGGGGCTGTCCATTTATTGTCAACTGATACCTATAAAAAAAAGGTGGCATGATGAGTTAAGGCAGATACTCCTCCACTAACTAGCTAGCTATATAACATATCCCTGCCTTTCATGTGTGTGTGTGTGTATATATACATGTAGATGTATATTTATATAAGGCAGGGAACCAAAGAATCCCAATAGAATTCATCTTGTCTGGCTTAGATGTGGTTGCATAATCTGGCAGTGTGAGAGTGAAATTATCAGCTGAATAAAGCGCAGTGAAATCACTGCATTGGACTATATCTTAAAAACAGCCTTCTAGATACTGCTTCCCAGTTCTAGAACCTTCTGCTAGAATCACTTAACCTAAAATATTCAAAATGTTGCATCACCATTCTCAGGTTGTTTGAAAGCAAAACGTTTGGAGCGACAAAAAAAAGATCTCTGGCCTTTTCATATTTTTCAGTGTTACTTTGTTTCCTCCCTATTTTATGAAATCAAGTTTTTAAAACTGATAATGGTGAAAGCAGCACTGTTGCAGGACCAAGTCCATATCTAACTAGTACTCAAGCCATCATTTCTTGGTTTATCCAGAAGACCATTACTAAACCACAGAGCTATCCAATTTCTCATTTCTTACCACTCTGTTGGTATTAAAAACTTCTTTGGACGAATACTGACTGACCATAAATATATCACGCTTATCACTAGAGATCTTAACATCCTCTCAATGACAAAATTAAACTGATAGCGAGATGGCAATTTGAGTTGTTGCTGAATCCCATAGAAAGCAAAGGGGTGGAATATTGTAAAGCACAGCCTAAACATATGAAATGAAATTCTTCCTAGATTTTCCACTGCCTCTTTTAGGAGGGAGACGAACCCGTATTTGAAACAAGCAATTATTATTTCTTCTGCTCAGTCCATTCTGCACTATCCAGATCTAATAGTTAATCCTTTCATTGCATCTAACCCAACTTGATAGGTTGCATTGCTATCTTTTTATACGCTGACCATCCAAACATACCATTGAGAGAAGCCCTTGACTAAATCTTCCTTTGATAAGTCAATCAGCACCTTTAAAAAGAAAAGTCAGAACTGTTATGCTGTTTAATTAAATATTTGAGTTACAAATACATGGTTTTAAAAAATAAAGTGTATTTCCGCGTATAAACTGCCTAGCCAGCTCATAACACAGTACTACTATTTACTGTATACCTCTTCGTATTTTTTAAAGTACTTCCTCTAGAGAGTAGCAAGTTATAGAGCAATCCATAGTTATTGTCTAAATAATTTGTATAGCAAATTCTTACTTCAAGTGTATAAGGGTGGAGAGAAAGAGAAGAAAATCCACAGGAAGATGAATAGCATATTTTAAAGAGCATTTTACCTTTCCAAGTTCTTTCCTTTCATGTGAAATAAGTGACTTTCTGTTTTTCACAGCAACATCTAAGGCTCGTTTCTTAATGTCTTCCAAGGTGTCATTAAATTCAAATCTAAATGTATGGGGAAAAAATGCTATGTAAATAGCAATCCTCTAATGCAGCTGTTCACCAACCTTTCTGGCTTGGCGGATCGGAGAGGGGATGGTTCCATGTGAGTGACAGGTGCACGCCTGCTCAAATTCCAAATTCATCCAGATTGCAGAAGCAATGTTCCCATAGATTAGACCAGATGTGACTGAATCCATGAAGTATGTTTTTTTCGAGGTTATACCTGTTATTCTGGATTTAAGGTTGGCTATGCTAATCATCATTACTTTGTAGTGACAAAAAGTCCTAAAGTCCCTATTCCATGGCAAAATTCTGCTGCTCAGTGACATCGTGATAAAAAGTTGCCCACAGAGAACTGAATAAATTAGCTGCAGAGGTAACTTTGCTTTCATATGAAAATTGTTGAATGTTTTATTATCTATTAGTTTTATTTATTATACTGAATTTCTGCTCAATGATTATAATAAAAGTTCTGGTTTTTAATACAATATATTTCTGTTTATTTATATATCCTATATTTTATAAATAATTCTAGGAAGTGAACAAATGTAATACTTCTGCCTTGTCCTATTTTCTCCACAACAACAGTCCTGTGGAGTGAGTTAGGCTAAAACAGAGTAACTGGCCCAAAGTCACCCAGATGGCTTTGTTGATTTCTCAGATTCAAAATTTGAGATTAGAGAAGGTGGAATTATACAGGTCATATTTTCATTTACTTAAATTACTGCCCAATCTCTAGAATGGTGATCGTTCTTTCTCAAGCGGAAAGGCAATAGGTCACTCCAAATCCTTTTTGCATCCAAGAAACATGGGCCATATTAAAAACCTCAGATTGCTTCATGTTGCACCCAGGACTGGATGTTTTGAAAACAGCACCAGAGAAAAGCTATGAAGCTTTTAATATAACAGTAAAGTAAAACGTAAACCGAGCTCTAATTACGTAACCTAATGAGTATTTGCATGTTTTTGACGAGCATTATGGGGATATCGGGCACAACATCTAGACCTCAGCAGGAAGCATTTACAGCATTTACTTACTTCTCATCGTATCGAGGATTCAGTGTTTTTTTCTTCACAGTAGTTCTTCTTCGGGTTATCCATCTTTTGTCTGGGAGCAAGTAGATGCGAACATATGGATATGCTCCATTCCGAGAGCATGGCAGTAAATTTCTTATGGGTAGAAAATGGTAGCATGTTTACAATCAACAGACTAAGAAAAACTTCTGAAGAAAATATTCAG
>JANHFK010006598.1:17571-27984 GCA_036250565.1 Sibynophis collaris
CACAAAATTGGAGACGTGTTTAAAAGAAAGTTTGCAATTTTCAGGTTTTGCTGCTCTGAGCAGCAAAATATACATATCTTCTGCAGTTTATTGTCTGAGCATTATTAAAGAGACAGAGAAGGAATTGGAAAAGAAGTAAACACAAGCCAAAATTATTCTACTAGTCACTTAGAGATTTCTTTTCAGATTCACTTTTTAAATCATTAGCTATAAAAGGAGTTTGTTAAAAGCTAATGGATTTTTAAAATAGCGACTTGGAAAATGGATTTAGCTGTGTTGTTGTATGTATATTAGCCCTGCCACAAGGTATTTTGTATCTAAAAGCAACAAAAACTTGCTTACTTAGCATATATAGCTTAATAAGAGGGGAGAAAAGAAGAATGAATAGTCTTCAAGTACAAATAGCAGCAATTCATATTTCATGCTTTGATTTTATCAAAATCTGACTACAAAATTAGTCATATAGCAAATTAACTTAGAAAACAATCTGAATACATCTGAATGCATAATTCCTTTGTATCTCTCTTCAATAGGTGCTCTGAACTAGGATAAAATAGGCCAATATACAGTAATGCACATACAGTGATATTTTTCCAGTTAGTTTTTTTTCCTCCAAGATAGCCAGGGTGATAGATATGCATACTATGGGAAATATAAGCAAACTAGCCAACAAGCCATCCAAAGCAAAATTATTCTCAATCTCACAAATAGCTATTTGGCACAATTCCATGTTTTCTTACTTTTATTGAAACATATCTAAGCCCAAAAGAATTCATTCCCATGCAGCCATTTTAAGTATAGTGAGAGTGACACAATAAAACATACTGTATATAGAACCACAGATGGGTAGTTTAAAATAATAGATGATGATAGATGAGAGAGAAACAGAGAAACAGAGACAGAGAGAAAGAGAGAGATTTTGCTATCTGTTTATAAACCATCTATCTGGATTTTCTTGACAGATGTTACTTGCAGAATGAATTTACCAATGCACTGCATACAGAACCAACATATTTATAGAAATGTTTGCAGCTGGATAATTTTCTGATTAAATTATTTTTCCTACCACACCTTGAAATCTTGCATATGCAAAGATGGTTATTAACATACCCTTTCCCAATCTGATACACCTTAAATATCTTGGAACTTCAACTCATGGCATTCCCATACCACAGGTCTACAATCTCAAAGGTAGTAGTTACTGCAACTGCCAATTCCAAGATTTCAGCTGTGATCTAAATGAGAGATGCCATAGTTCTATGACTAAACCCTTCTTTCACTAATGTTTTGGTTTGATCAAATCTAATAAAATGACACTATTGTAGAAGTGTTTTCTTCTATTCTGGTCAAAGTGAAATATGATTTTTTTAAAAAATCTTCTGTGCCTTATGCAATTACTATCTTCCTTATAGCTTCAGAAACAGAAGCCAAGAATCTTGACTTGGAAAACAAGTACTTTTGTCACCTAGGTTTAACTTTTGCACTATGAATGGGCTGTAATCTCTATCATAGAATTATAGATGACTAACATGTTTTATAGATGACTAACACCTTTATTAGGACTAATACATTGATAAAAAATAGTGTGGAACCTTTTCCAGAACCTCTTTTCAAGCAACAGGAAGTGGGGAAGAATGGACATTAAAGAAAACAAAAGAAAACTCTTAAGACGTCTATTTTCTAATGCAGTCCTGATATGTAAGCAGTGTTTTATCTCCTGGTAGCTGTTTGTATCTGTACAAGTACTTTGGAATAGGCAAAAAAAGGAAAAAGGGGGAAAAAAGGGGGGGAAGCAAAGAGGAAGGGATTATTTGAGGTTATGAAACTTGATAGCAGTCTGAATTACATTGTGCCAAATCTTGAATACAAAATCAAATGAGAAAATGATTTTCAATGAGAGAAATATTTGTATTTCAGGAGCAAATGTCACATACAATCATTACAAACAACAACTAACGTAACTAAAAAAAACCCTGCAACATTACTTTTGTTAGTCCAAATTAACCAACCAATCAATCAATCAGGGTGGCTGGAGGAATGAGAGAGAGATATAAAGTCAAGAGATTACATTTCATATCTTTAATGCATCATCCACATATCTTCAAGCTGCCAAGGTTGAAAAACAATGTTCTAGAGATTGCCTAAACATTTGTTTCCAAGAAGCCAAGAAGACTGTTTTGCATGCTCAAATTCCCCATTATGGTAGTCATGAACATACCGTTGCTATCAGTTTCCTAACAATATAGACTTGTATTATCTTCTCAAAAATAGGAACAAGCTAGTGATGAGATCATGTTTTGGTTCTAAAATAGATTCTAATAGTGTTCCGATTCCTTTCTGATTCTGGTCTTTTCTATAGATAGCATAGCTCGGATGTGCCATCATTTCTATTCGGTCAAATGCCTCTTCTGAGTGTATTCTGAGCTTTTTTGTATCTTCTATGAATTAGAAGGGATAGCTGCTAACTTTAGTGTCTTTTGTCTCCTGACTTAGCACTTGTCTGAGAAGCACTGGAAGTTCATCATTTGGAAGCTAGTTCTGCAAAAGAGATCTTTCTACTGTTTGCATTACCTCGGACAATTCTTTAGAAAAATTCCCTTTTTCTAAAAGGGAAATACTGTATCTGTAGCAGGTAATTTGAACTTCTGACTTTATTTAACATATTCTGAAGCAGTCCTGTATCCTATGAAACAACCTAAAATGTTCAGATAAAATATCAGTGAAAACAAAGGTGTTCAATTTCTTTCAGATTTAATACATGTTTTTCATTGTCCATCTTAGGTATCGCCAAAATTCCAAAACTTGAACTGAACATTTTGGCTTTATCTATCGGGTGACATAACTGCATCACTGGTGATAAACTGTATAATCACTAATCAAAACATTATTACCTTCCTGTGAATACCTTGTACCATTATAACTACTATTTTCAGGGATTTAGTTTATATGATGCTCTTCAAGTATCATAATCCCAAATTTGCTGAGAATACAGAGCCTATAATATACCAAGATTTTCATTATTAAATAAGGAGAAAATTCAGTGCAAACTTCCCCTTTGGGTTTCTGTATGTAATATGTAAAACTTATCTTTAATAAAATATGCACGTATTATTGTTCTCTTTCTGGAGAACTAATATTAATGTTTTCTAAAAACAGAGCACATAAATCTATCATGCCCTTGAATCATTCAGAAGCATAGTCAGTTGTGCTCCATTAATCTACCACGTTAATTGTGTTCCAATTTAGCAGAGCTTTTATACCAGCTTTTGTAACAGCTGCATAAAGGATCAGTTTATCTGACCTTGAGAACTTAAAAATATATTTTGCACATTAGCAGAACAAAATGTTAAATTCGATAAACCAAAAGTACCTATTTTAAATAACATTTTAGTTTGAGAAAGTCTTCAGTTTGTTAGAAATTACAATGATAAACACAAAATATAATTTCAAAATATGATATTACTAATAGAATCTATAATATTTCTTACTTATCATAATAAAAAGCATAAAAGGAATTGTTTACATTGTCATATTCAGCATAGAATCTAGTGCTGCTTGAACAAGCAACTAGTGCTGGTCTTATAGTTACCAATAGCACAATTTATTTAACTATTAAGTAGCTCCAAAGGTCTCAATTTGCTGGTTAAAGTTTTTGCCATTACAACAGATTCTTGCCATGTTTCCCTGAAAGTAAGATCCCCTCCCTCTCTCTCTCTCTCTCTCTTTTTTTGCCTCCAAAAGAGACATTAGGTCTTATTTTTGAGAGATGTCTTCCACTGTCTCAACTTGCAGGAGCTGCAGTGACAGCCCTGCCCAGCAAGAGCCAATATGGCTTCAGGAAAGGCCTCTGCAGCCAGGAAATGAGCTCTGATTGACATACATGGTACCCCCTGTCATCCGTTTCATTGTCAGAGGCCTTTAGGAAAAAGGAGTCCAGGGGGCATCAAACCTAATCTCATTTCTTGGCTGCAGAGGCATTTCCTGAAGGCCTCTGATACTGAAACCGAGGCCGGGGCTATGTGTGCAAGTGGACACAAAAGAAGTGGGCCAGCAAGACAAGGTAGGTGTCGGGATGTGAGAGGCCTGGCTGCAACTGGCCTAAGGTAGATGCATGTGAGGCACATGGGGCAGTTCCCCCCATCCCCCCACCTTGATTTTTACCCATGCCCCTCACCCCAGCTCCTGCGATCAGGTGCATTAACTAGGGCTTATTTTGTGGGTAGGGTTTATATTGTGCGCATGCGTAAAAATGAAGCTAGGACTTATTTTTGGATAAGACTTATTTTGGGGAAAACATGGTAGTACCTCCTTGTATACTGCTAAATCTACTTTGGAAAGTTGGATACTTGAATCCTAAGTCAAAACTGTCTATGTATTGGGAGAGAAGAAGAGAAGAGAGCTCAGTTATATTGTATTAACTTGTCTCTGAGTTAACTTTTAGATTCTAAAATATGTGGGGGTTGTATGTCAGGATTGCAGAGTTTAGATTTATCCTTGTAGATCAACATTGCAGGAGGGGAAGGAAGGAAAGAAGGAAGGCAGGAAGGAAGACAGATGGTATAAGAATGTTGTACACATTCATTACTTTTGGATGATACGAATGCTTCATATTTGAGATAGTCTCCAAATTTGCAGAGTGATTTTCTGCAATATAAAGTTTTCTCATGTATGTGAATGGTTCCACACGAGCTGGAATTCTCCACTATCAAGTTTTAGCTCATGTGGAAGTAATGATAGGGACAGCAAGGCTTCTGACCGCAAACAATTGAATTGTGAACTGTGGAAACCAGGTCTTCAGTGATGTCTTCAGTATTAATAGCAGAAAGAATGCATCACTGGCCACATGTAGGGTTGAACACACAAAAATTGTCCTATTACTGCATCTCCATAATTGTTTGAATTAAGTGATTTGTATAAAAGACAATATACATTGGATGGCATATTTGAAAACCGACTTCTCATTTGCTGCGTGCTCACACATGCTTTAGCACAATTTCCATCTTCCTGCCTATCACAGGCTAAATTATTACATTCTATTCTCCTACAAATTATACACAATGCTTGTTCTTTTCAAAGTCAGTCACATGTAAAATTGATTTCTCACCATCTTCTGATTGACATACGTAAAATGATCTACTCTTTTCTTTCAAACAGGTCAATGCAACTGCCTAAAAATATGATTTATTTAAAATGTATATATATGATGTTATTGTACTGCTGAAATTGCATTGACAATCAAATTATATGTAAACTATGCTTCAATCAATCATCTCTTAGTTACTGGAGACTTGCTGATGTGGCAGCAAACCCTATTTCCTATTTCTCTAAAAAAAATACTTAAAAGAGATGAGAGCACAGAGATTCATTCAATTTTAACCCTCTCCTAAAATAGGTTTCAGCTCACATAATTGAACTTTTTTTTTTTGCCCTGGCCATTATTTTTTCTCAAAGAAATGCAAATTAGTTTTTAAAAACCCTGCTTTGTTCTTACTATATATCTGAAAATTCTTGAGCTCCTTATGTCACCTATCTAAAACTTAGAATATGAAAGTCCATTCATTTGCACTTAAATTTTGTTTTAATGTTTTGGTATGCAGATCTCCTCTGGCAGATTTGGGTGAGAGGTTTAGAGGTCAGAATGCAAGTCACTGTTAAACTTAGGGGCCATTAAACTCAACACTGTTGGCACATCCAATTTTTGCCAATTTTAATTTCCTGTTGCAGTTTTTTTCTGCCCATGACAATCTTCTCCAGGGGACTAGAGACTTTCAGGAATAACTAGACAGTGATGCATGATTTAACTCTTCAGTTATGAATCTATCTGACTATTAATAACTTTACCAGACTCTAGCAGACCCTTCTAAAGATGCTCATATCATGTGAGCTCTGTGGGCTAAGGGGAAATGATTCAACGCACAGCACACCAAAAATTGTTATTGTGGATTTTTTGTTTCCTATTTTATCATAAGCAAGACGAGAAGTGCTTCTTTCAGCAGTACAGATTCTTTTAAGTCAAACAGCATTTACCTAAGGCATTTACAACTCTGTTTGTTGAATTCTCTCCTGTCTTCCACCTCCTTCCTCCTAAGTGGCAATAACACTATGATTTATGTATGCCTGCTCAAGTATTTCAAGTTAACTCTTTGTCTTCTGGCAAACTAAAGCTTCCTCCATCTACTGAAGTATATCCCGTTGATTATCTATCTAGTTCTGTCAACAGCATGCCACACTTACAACTGTAAAGACATTCATTACATTGTTTTGGAATTACCCTCAAGTTGGCAGGATGTGTTCTATCTTCAGCAACTCCTCTCCAGGGCCCTCTGCACTGACCAGATTTGTCCTTCATTTCCCTTCTTGGTGGTTTTTCAGAGCTCACCCCTCTTTAGATCCAGTTTCCTCTAAAGTACTTTATTAGTCTTGGGTCCTTTGGGTAATAAATGAAGCTTCAGCAACCAAAATTCTACTTTGAATCATCCTTCTCCTTCATCCCTCATTATTTCTCTATCAAACTGGCTGTTACCTTCTTTCTTTTGGCAGGACATCAGTTCTTTTTTCTCATGAATTTATCAGAAAAATGTGCTATATCAATGCTATTAGCAAATAGAATAGGACATACTGTGTTTTTGATGCTCATGTGGTAGGTTGGCAAATGACCCTTAGTGGCTGCATACAGTCATAGATCAGAAGCTCAACTTTTTGGCACGCGGGAGAAGGTCTTTTCTTGCATTGCTTCCAGACTATAGAATACTTTTGTTGTGTCTCAAGATCATGTGATCACCTTTTGTGACTTTCTGACAAACAAAGTCAGTGGGGAAGTCAGATTTACTTAACAACTGGGTAATTAACTTATCAACTGCAGTGACCCACTTAATAATTGAGGCAAGAAAAGTCATAAAATGGGGCAAAACTCACAACAAATGTCTCACTTAACAACATAAATGTTGGGTTCAATTGTGGTCATAAATTGAGGACTACTTGTACTTATTTTCATTTTATGACTTTTAGTCTCTTGTATTGGGCTTTTAAATTTTGTTAATCTCACTAAATGTTTTTTTCAGTAGAAGATTGGGGCATTATTTCAGTAATCACACACACACAAACACACACTGTATGTCTGTGTGTGGAGTGGTGCTTATGTTTGTAAAATCAATAGAATTACTTTCCTGGGCAACTTTTAGATCTTTGCATTGGATTCTTGCTGCTTTTACAAACTACAAACTGTTCTGCAAACAGCTGCCATTATTTTCCATTTACTTAATAGTACGGTTGATCCACTAAAAGTAAACCCATAGCTTTTCATATATCTACTTCATAATGTTGTTGTGCCTGCCCTGGGAATACCTGTCCCTTTGAATAGTCCCCATTTATTAGCATTTTGTAAATTGCTAAAAACTGATTTAGCAATTCTGCTATTTGGTTGTTGTTTTTTTTAATTTGCATGGTATGTATGGATTTTATGTATCTGTGTGTGTGTGTTTATGTTTCTATATGTGGGTGGGTATCTTAAAGTTTTCATAAGCAGGATGAATAGAGCACAATCAGGAATATATACCAAGAGTACAAAAATCCAGAAGCTCACCAAAAGTATAAATGTCATTGAAAGTGCTAGCTAAAGCAAGCAGGTACTTATACTGGGCAGCCACAATATAGAAAGATGCTGGACACAAAAGGCTGTCATTTTAGTAACAACAAAGGCCATGTGAGAGAATGCAATAATAAATCATTCTTTTATTTTACCAAAGAAACCACATGAATAGAAAATGATTGATGATATAATACTGAATGATTGGTCCCTTAGCTCAGATGACAATCAACATTTTACTGCTGAAGACCTGAAGATTTCTAATGATGTACTAATAGTATTTATGGCACAACTATATTAACAATTTCAGGATATCTATTTACTGATACTGCCATTCAGGAAAAGAAAGCTGCAATGACAAAATTGCAGTGGGAACAAGGGATATAAGAACAAGAATGTGAGAAAACTAAACACAGTAAAAAAAAATGAAATGAATCAACAACAGATTGACATCTTGGGAACCAGCAAATTGAGACAGGCTGGAATTGCACTTTCAGACAGATCATACAGTTTACTACTCAGAACATGAAAAATGATGAAGAAATGATGTTGTTTTCATAGTCAGGAGGGATATAGAAAAAACAGTATTGTAGTCAATAACTAAGTTACATCAATTACATTTCACAGATAACCTTTAATATGACAGTTAATCAGGTTTATGCTCCAACCACTGATGCAAAAGAACAGGAAATATTTGGTCAAATTAAATGTGAAATAAACAGAATATATAAGCAAGATTTACTGCCTGTCGTTGGAGAATGAATGCTACTAAGGAAGGAAACATGTAGTGCATAGACATTTTCACCTACACAACCCACTTTTGAAATGTAGAATTGGTTAACCTTAGCTCAATTTTCAGTATCAACAATACTCTTAACAAATAGCTTCCCCAATTTAAATTTTATTAAGTTTATTATAAGATAAAATAAAATAGAAGCAAAAATGAAGAAAGATAAATTAAAAGGAAAAGTGCAAAGGTAAAGACAGAAAAAGAAAAAAACAGTGATTTCTGACTTTTTTCAGTACAGTAGAGTTCGGGAAAAATTGCAACTTCATCCTTTTGCTTTGTTTGTTGTTTGTTTTACATGCATCAACCAATTTAGTTTTATGTGAATGTTAAAGGGAATGGAAGAAAATGGCAAGTTCACAGGTGAGGTCTCTGGGCATGATATTTCCCTTCCTATCAATACTGACCAGAAATGACCAGAGACAGGAAGTACATTACTTATAGTGACCAGACGTCCCGCTTTTGGCGGGACAGTCCCACTTTTCAACAATTTGTCCCGCGTCCTGCGGCGTTTTAAAAAAGTCCCGATTTGACTTGAGTCGGTGAGGTGCTGAGGCCGGGGAGGCGTGTGCGCTTGTGTGTTCGGGCGGGCGGAGGGGAAGGTGCGCAGGAGGCCGGCTGGGCGCTCATCGAGCGGCAGGGCTTCTGTCTGTCGGTCTGCCTGTCTGTTTCCCAGGAAGGGTTCCCCATCTGGGCCTCCCATGTGACTCGCGGCTTTCCCTCGCAGGAGCAGTAGCGGTGGTGGGTGGGCGCAGTGGTCATAGCAGGGTTGCAGGGGCCTCCGCGGAGCTGGTCCACCTCGCTTCTCTGCGTTCCCCGCAAAGCCTCCCCCCCAACTTTGGGCTGGTTTAGGCCAGTTAAGTATTTCTCTTTTATTAAAGCACCTTTGACCATTGCTTGTTTCTCTGGTGCAGAAGGAAACAAAGCAGCTCTCAGTATCTGAGCAAAAAGCCCAGGATCCCCTTGCAATTAAAGGGCTGAGTCCCAGCCTGTAGGGTGGCTCACAGGATCAAACTTGTAATTCTTGGATCAGCTTAGTCCTGTCAGTCAGTTATCATGTGAAATCAACACCGAACTTACTTTGACCTTTCCTTTATTCTCTCTCTCCCTCTTTCTCTCTTCGCCCCCCCCTCCCCGTCAATGGTGTCCCACTTTACGAATGTTAAAATCTGGTCACCTTATCCTTGCTTCCTCACAATTCCTAGGGTAACACAAAAAGATGCATACATAATATAATTTTCTCAATAGATTGTTTTGAAAAATTTCCCTCCAAAACAAAAGCATGTTGAAATGCAAGGTCTTTATGGCTTAAACCATAAACCAAACCTGGTATTGTCCCAAATAGGTCATTATTTTGGGGTGATGGATCATTCTTACTTTGGTCTGAGTGTGTGTATGGGAATCCCCTGTATAGAAAATGAAATTTCTAGTAAATGGAAATTGAAAAGAAAAATATTGGGCTAGAATATTCTATAGAGCAGTGGCAATATGCCTGTATATAAATACACACCCACACCTATTACTTTGTAGAATATATAGCCAGAGGGCATCTTTTTTACCCACTCTGGCAGATGGCATTTTAAAAAGCTAGGGCACTGCAATGAAATGTCTACTCTATTGCTTGAGGCCATTGGAGTAACACAGCAGAATACAAATATTGGCAGGATTCGAAGAAACAGAATTAAGGCATAAATTGTATCATTTTTACTTGCTTGTAATAGAGTTGTAAATGTAAATGTAAGTAATGGCAGTTTATTGCTAATTCACATACCCATGCCAATTTCTCAGATAGTCCTTTTCTTTGGAAACAGAAAATCTCTATCATAGCTATTTTTGCTAAAATTTATAGTAATGGGTTCTATTAAAAAAACAGCATTGTAGTCTAACAAACTGATTTCAAGAGTTACAATTTCTAATACAAGTTCCCCCAAAATACCAGTGCCGTATAGTAGTTATACTACTATGAGCCTTGGTAGTACAGTGGTCTAAACACCCTGTTATTAACACCAGCTGCCTGCAATTACTGCAGATTCGAATCTCA
>JANHFK010006599.1:11727-27770 GCA_036250565.1 Sibynophis collaris
TACTGTGAACCGCCCCGAGTCCTTCCTGGAGAGGGGCGGTATAGAAATCGAATAAATAAATAAAATAAATAAATAAAAATAGACAATATTCAAGACACTGGATGTAGATTTTAGATACCATATATAACATTTGACCGAAAAGAGGGAAAAACACTCAGCAGGCATCAAAAAGCCCATAAATAAGTTAAACCTCTCCAGTTGATTATTCCATGCTTGGACTGACTCTGCTGAGAGAATCTTCTCTTTAATACACTTCATTTGGTACAACTCTGCAGAATATTTAAGGATTGGCAAGAATTTATGGGAGGTGGTAATTTTTTCCACAATCTGAATCATGTGGTGGGATTCAGCCAGTTTGCACTGGTTTAGCTGGACCTGTTAATTTTTTGCGTGGTTCGGCGAACTGGTTTCCACCACTGGCTGCCCCCACCCACCCACTGGGGTTGTCATTCAGGGTGGGGAGCCTGCAGGGGCATGATTGGGAGCTGTACTGAGAAATCATCACATTTGTCCATTGTTAACTTTCTAATATCACTTTAATTATCCCTTTTTTTGCAAAGTTTTCAAAGTAGCTTAATTTTTTTAACTCTCCAATCTGCCCAAGGTTTATAATCTCCCTCAAAAATTAGAACATATTAAGAGAAATACTTATCTGCTATACAAAAATTCCTCTCTTGAACTAAAAAAAGTAAAATATTCAAAAGTGCAGTAGAAAATGGAGATGGCAGGCTCTGATGTCCATGAACAGACTGTACTTCAGCTTAATCTTCATCCCACAACCATACCACTCACAATCTGCTTGCAAAGCCTCAAATTTACCTGGAGATCAAATAGACCAAGTTACAACTTCTCCATTAATCTGGAGAAAATAATTAACCTTGCAATAGCTGCAAGGTGTTAAAGGGCTGAGATGTATCTGTGTCTGCTATTTTGAAGATTATCAATGTACCATGTCCACCATGAGAAGTGAGTGAAGAAGATCTTATAAGAGCAAACAATGGAGGAGTGCTCTGGGACTTTTAGAATTCAAACAGAGAGAAAGACATCAGCCACATAACATTCCAGATTTAACAATTGTCAGTAAGAACAACAAAAAAGGTCTGGATAGTGGATATTGTCACTACCTGGAGAAAACAGAGTAGAAGTTAAAGAACTGGGGAAAATCACAAAATACAAAGACCTGCATATAGAATAGAACTCTAGTAAAAGAATGCAAAGATGGGATGAATAGTAATAGGCAGCATGGATGCAATCCCAAAACATCTAGAGCACTACTTGAACACCATCAGCATTGAGAAAAATCACCATCAGTCAATTTCCAAGGCCTCCTTTATTTGGAACAGATTACATCCCATGACAATACCTGTAACACCATCAAACAACATCTGTCTATCCCAGGTCCTTTAGGAATGACTCAGTAGGGAGATAAAAATGCCAAACACAGTCTAAACGTCTGACTGGCTGTAGTACAACAACAACAACAACAATACCTCTAACTGATAAAACCGAATGCTGGATTGTATTTGCATAATGGAAAGTGCAGGCAGATGGGCTATGGTATAGGCAGTACTGTGTACACTCTGGATGTTTTGATAGCAGGGCTACAGAAAGGTTTCTTTCATTACTGATTCTCAGTGCTGGTCAATTGTTTCATGGCTTCCATTTCTGATCATGAAAATGCTTATTTTTTTGCCTGTGTTGTGCAAGTTCTTTGTAGAAGCCACTGAGTTCCGGTTTCATAGGATCGGTTTCTTGAATACTGCATGATGTTCTCAATTATACATCACCCAGCAAAAGGCAACAGGTCTCTTCTTCATGATTTCATGGACTGTTCTTTATTCATGTCATAGGAATAAATGTATTTTTCAATGAAGGAACAGAAGCTACACTTTGCTAATTAACTGAGCCAGGTATGAAAGCTGTAATAATTTAATCTAACAAAGTACATTTGTGAATTCAGCTTGAGTTTCTTGAAAACTAGAGTGTCTCAGCTGGATAGATTTCCAGGAAAACTGGATGCACATTCAGGATATAATATGAGCTTTTTGAGTTACCTTTAGAAATTTGAAAATCAGTATGGTATTGTGCTGGACTGGGATCTATGAAATGCCTAGTTATTGCATATGATCAGGATTAATTGTTAGAATGCATGCATTTACTGAATGTCTGAATGTGATTTTTATATAACTTCCTTGGTAACTTCAAAAAAGAGCTATATTTAAAAAACAAAATTAACAACTTGTGTTTGTTGTTAGAGGATATACAAAGATTGATCTAATTTATTGAACTTTTATTTGGAAGTCTACAAAACAACATCATGAAATAATTTGTATGTGACATTATGGTGGAAAATTGACTAACCATAATCATTACAAGTAATCCCTAGGTTATGAGTGTTCCCTTAGCGAACATTTGAAGTTACACAATAAGTGCCCCCTAACATTTGTGAACGAGTACAAAAACTATGAATCTTTCAGCACCACAGCAGTTGTTCGCCCTTACAAACAACCACAGAGGCTCTGCAACATTCATTTTGAATGTTGCCAGCCAAAATGGAGCTTCCAAAATGGATCTGCCCATCGATGCTCCAATGGGCCTCCAGAGACCTTGTCTGGCCTGTTGCAGGCCGAAGTGGAGCTTCCAGAGGGCAGATCTGCCCCTCCAATGCTCCCTTCAGGCCTCCATGGGTTCAAGGTATGAGATTCACTCCCACGAATCTCAGGTTACAAATGGAATGGGCAGGCTCCATTACATTCATAGCTTGAGGACTACCTGTATAATGTTGAGTAAGTCCTGAATTAGGGTTAATGAACATAGGCAACTAAATATAAAACTGTGAACCAGAAGCTTGCATCTAATCTGGTCAGAATCCTTGACTGGGTCAAATTTGACAGATCAAATAAAACCACAAGTTTCTTTCATCTGCATGTATAGTATATATTCCCCCTCCCTCTCTCATACTTTATTTTATTTTATTTATTTTGTTTGTCAAACATGTACAAGATAGCAGGTATAGGTGTAAACATAAACATAAATGAAGCAAGTAAGTACAGATACATGGGGACAGTAGTTGTTGGGATGCGGGCCACTGATCTTGTGTTTGATACAGTCAGGGTGGTAGTCTATGTACAGGTCAGTGTCTCCTTGGTCCTGGCATCTTTTGAGCTCTGAGCGGAGCTCACGGGAACGGGGATGTTGCAGTATGGACAAGTCGGATTATGAATGAAGTTTCCTATGGTTTGTGCAGCTTTTGGTGAGTGAGTTTATTGTGAAAACGAATTTGCGTTTTCTAGTTTCACTCTTGCAAACGACTCTGCAGAAGTGTGGGACCACCAATCCGTTATTTTCTTGAACTCAGGGAAACATTGATGATTTCATTGGGAGCAATGGTTGATGCCTGGAAGTTGTTGATGTTGTCACGAACCTTTGTACATACACAAAGAGAGTTTAATGATGGACATTAGCTCAGTATGGAAGGATTTGACATTGTTTAGATGCCAGAACTTTAATTAACAAAATTTCACCATATTATAAAGCAGTTGAACACATCTTAATCACAAAATAAATGCTAATGGGTGAAAAAACAACTATATCCGAATTTGGAAGGGGGAAAATGTTTTTTGCCTTGGCTTTGCAAAAATTACAGGCTTCATCTTAAATCACTTGCTCACCATATCAGAAGATAGAAATCTTCCCACTTCCCTGCACTAAAGACAATTGCTTTTTCCACCTTTTTGTTTTGCCTTTAGTTTAATTAAAGCCATTTTCTTTTAGCTCAGAGCTACTTCCCAGCTTCTGTCTTCAGATATTTGAAAGATGGAAAGCAAATGAGAAGCAATTTGCTCCTTCACTGGATAAAACAATAAAAATATATGCAAAGTTGATTTTTGCGCAAGATGATATAATATATTTCTTAAGTTCTTCTTGGTATCAGCATGTCCCTTTAGGACACACATGTTTTCTGATCTCTGTCTCTCCAACTGTTTCTCAACAAACTTGCTGAAAAGTATTTTCTCACTAACTTCAAAAATCTGATTTGCAGATTTTTATTTGTTTTATATGAGAAATAATTGATTTTAATCATGATTAGAGGAGGAGCAGGAGGAGGAGGAGGATAAGGAGGAGGAGGAGGAGCAGGATTATGTTTCATTATGTTTCTGGGCAATATCATTGGCTTATCATTGCTTTTAAAAGCTGAAAATGAGTATTTTTAGTTGGCGAGTTGGCTTAAGTGAGTTGTTCCATTCCATGCACCTAACCAAGTCTTTGAATTAATTTCCAGGTGGCCTGCTCCTTACTAATAAGGTCACATGAGCCATGGTGGTCCATTGGTTAGAGTACGTACTGCAAACTACTTCTGCTGGCTGCTTGCAATTTGACAATTCAAATCTCATCAGGCTCAAGGTTGACTCAGCCTTCCGTTCTTCTGAGATCAGTAAAATGAGGACCCAAATTGTTGGGGGCAATATGCTGACTCTGTAAAACCACTTAGAGAGGGCTGTAAAGCACTGTAAGGTGGTATATAAGTCTAAGTGCTATTGCTATCACAAATAAGAGATCTTTGTAATTAACTGGCCTGACATTAAACAACAATGATTGAACATGGCACCAGTATCAAATACTGAGACATCTTCTCTGGGAATGGCCTACACTTTGTCTCCCATCACAAAGTCCCATATCCATCACATAATTAATTGATCTGCCCCAAATATAAGTTGTATTGTCTCTTGCCAACATTTTGATATGTGATGGGTGTCATAGAGAAGGATGGGGATTAGCTCTTTAGTCAGTTCAATCAGATCAATCAGGAAGAAAGGAAAATAAATTGTATCTACCCAGTGGATGGGCTGACTCAACAAGTGAGGAATGTCTTTGTGGTCATGTACAGTACATGTATAAAAAACAACTACTTCAAATTTCTTCTAGCTGCCCAAAAAAGCAGATCCAGTTTGAGGAAACAATGGGGAGAATAAACTTTGAGGAGGAATTATTCAAATCCCTTTTCCCATCCTCAGTTCCCATTTTTCAGGCTGGTAAAAGTGGGGCCTGCTATTTTTAACTGTTCTTCCATTCTAACAATGGGTAAAAGTTGGGGAATTCAGAAGCTAACTTTGCAGAAGCCAGATATCCAATCCCTCCTAAATCTTGGCTTCCAAGACGAAATCCCCATGCAAATCACTACATACTGTTAGTGGAGGAGCAACCTATAGAAGCCTATAGGAACTGGCCCCCATTTCTAACCCCTCATCACATTTGGACTAAAATCATATAGGAGGAGGGGTCATAGTGTATTCATATGGAAATTTCTGTGTTTGGAGAAGAGGGCAGACATACTGGAACATCTAAATGCTTTCAGATGTTTTAGGCTGCATTCAGAGAAGGCTGGATGAGACAAAAGCAATATCATGAAGATAAGTCTAGTGATGCTGCAGTTAGAAACACATGAGGAAGAGATCTAGTGTGAATGACAAGTTTTTGACTTTGAGAGACCATCAGCTTGTTTCCTACATCATATGCCAACCTACCAGTTTGTCTTGAATGGATCTCTTAATTTGATGCTGCCTAGGAAAATTCCTTGATCCAGGAAGAGTGGGTCAATTCATTTCAAAATGTCAACTAGATGAAATCCTTGGGTTCTGTAACTTCCACATATCTGATTCTTTATTTAACATTACTTTCAGTACAAACTTCCTTAGCTCAAGCTAGCTTGCATTTTCTCTCTTAGTAACATAGCCACACTCACATTAAGGAAAATTACTGAATTACCCAAAGATTAATTAAAAATGGGAAGAAACAGTTCAAAGCACTCTCCAACCTAAAGACCCTGAGATCATCACCTAATGAGTAATGAGTGCAGTTAATGAGCAGTCACCAAGTACTGGCATTAATGAATAAACATAAGGTTTCTGGCTATGGTTATAGATGTTTTCTTTCTATTTCTCTTTTGACTTTCTCACCTCTATACATAATGGAGGTCATGTAACTCGCATGCATCTGGGTTTCTTTAAAACAAAATTATTTTAAAAAAACATTTAGCATGAAGTTATTTCTATATCCCTTTTCTCTTTTTCTTTCTCTCTCTCTGACGTGATTGGTGAGAGATACCTCAAAGCTTCAGATAACCTGAAGAGCCAGTATTTCTTTTGATAAGATTGTGCTAGAAAGCAGACATTTGAATGTTCAAGAATGTCTCTTGAACCAGAAAACTTGTATGTTACTAATTCTTCTATGTGTTGCATAAAAGTGCATCTACACTTAATTGAACTCAAATGTATGATGCTTTTGTTTCCCACTAATCCTTCCTGCAGATACTACACTGAATTTGGGAGAAACAACAATGTAATAATTCCCCACAGTATATTTCTGCTGTTTCTTTCCCCAAGTCAAATACAGTAAGTTTCTAGGAGATGACCAAACTGAGCCTGACAGCAGGGTCAAATGCATCATCAGTTTGTAGTTGCTCCACTCCCACAAGAGACCTAAGTTCAGCTCCCACCTCCCTTGAATTCCAGAATTTTGCCAGAAGGCAAAAGAAAAATTGAACATTGTTCTTTTGCGATGTATTTTAATGAACCAAGTCAACTATAACAAAGCATGTTTAAACCCAGGAATAAAATATGAAATGAAAAAGCAATAGCTTCTAAAGACACCTAATTAGAAAACCTTTACTACAGATTTGGCAGGAAATAAGAAAATTACATTATACTAAGATCCCCGGATGGTTATCAACCATGGAAGCTCAGATCTACCCAAATGTGATGGACATATATAAAGCAAAAACATACATTTATTAAACATACAAGGGGAATTAAAATCAAGACAAGAATTGAAGGAACAGGGTATAGACATTGATTGGTGGCCCTACATGCAAATAAATTCAAGATATAAATTGGATCTAAAACAATTTGGATTCCAAAAGGAACCTCATGAATTAAATACTATTGCCATTGCTACTTTTGGCCTCCTTACCAAAGCAAGGACTAGAAAGTGAGATGTAACTCACTTTTGTAACTCACAAGTGAGATGTAATTCAGAAAGTGAGATGTAACTCACTCTGACTTAAAGAGAGATGTAAAAGCACTGTGAAGTGGTATATAAGTCTAAATGCTATTGCTATTGCTACT
Source organism: Sibynophis collaris (assembly GCA_036250565.1). Lineage (NCBI taxonomy): Eukaryota > Metazoa > Chordata > Lepidosauria > Squamata > Sibynophiidae > Sibynophis > Sibynophis collaris. The sequence goes on from JANHFK010006599.1 coordinate 18,852, forward strand.
TTTGGCCTCCTTACCAAAGCAAGGACTAGAAAGTGACAGAAAACTCGAGATCTCCCAACGTTTGAAATTTCTCTGATGCGGCTTCATTCCAGGATGGTATGAAAATCTACAATGGCTGCTTACAGCCTAAAGCAACTAGGTAAAAAAGAAGAAACAAGATTATCTTCAATAGGCAGGTCCAATAGCCATTAACCACACTATGGGATTTTTTTTTGGGAAGTACTGCTGTCAATGTTGAAACTCGCTGCTGTATTAGTGCTGGCTATTCCTGTGATTAGGCTGGCATTGCTAGAGATAAGTAACACTATGTTTTCTTCTTAAAGTAGCAATTTCAGACAGGTATTTCACGGACATTGCATTATCACTGAGAAGCCATTTGTTCTAATTCAAATAAATCTGAGTGTCAGCATTGCCTGGTCCACTGCAATTCTTAGCACTTCTTACTAACCATACTGGATGGAATAACCTGGATTCAGCAATGTTTGGAAGAGGTTCCTCATTCCCATGGTGGAAATATCTCAGACATCCACTGTAAATTCTGGGGCAAGATTGTGATGCTATTGAAGTAACGTTGCATAAACACGTGTGCTCATGTTCATATTTAAATTAACCCTTTTGAATCTGTGAAGAAAGTAAAACGTACTTCTTAAATCGCTTCTCCGTGACAGGAACAAGATTTCAAGGAAGAGGAAACAAGGCAAATGTTCATTTCCCTACTCTGTGTCACGAATCAAAGATGATTACGCTTCAGAAAAAGAAGACATTACTCAGGAAGCATCAGGAGGATGACTTGGGAACCATTGATGATAAGACAAAGTTTCCATCTAATCTTATATGATTCCATGGATCAGTTTGGAATAGCTCCATGTCCTTGTAAGCAGAGGGGTCTGTAAACTGCTTCTTCAATAGTGACTGAAATACAACAAATATCTTGAAAATTCTAGCTTATTTGGAAGTATCTGGACTGGGGGACAGGTTAGAGATGCTGTTTGCAAGTACCCCTCATCTGCTGAAATCAATGCTGAAAAGCAACATGGTAAGTTTGAGTTTGCTCTTATTAAGCAATATCGAGCTTTTGCTAACTACAAGAGAGACTTTTAGTTTCAAGCTGGACACTCAGATCTTCCCACTGGGCTCCCTTTTGTCAGTCAGCCACTGTAGTCTAATTTTGCAGAATACAGGGAAATCTCAGGAAGGCTGTTAGCTATGTATCAAACACAACTGGCCGAAATAAGCAAAAGCCATCCTGTGGAAGGAAAATAGCTTTATATTCACCACCAAAGACAGTATGGTTGTGGCTAACATCATATCTAATTAATCTTTTGTGGATGGAAATGCTTCAGGGTGGGATTGATGGGCTGTTGTTTGGGAATTTTAAAAGCACATTTATTCCTGGTGTAGACATTCACATATATCTATCTACAAGTTCATGGAAACAATGTCTTTCAATTTATCTTGTAGGGGGGGAAACCAGTGGTGGGTTCCACTTACCTTTGCAACCAGTTTGCAACGGAGTGTGTGCATGCACAGAGCATCGGTGATGATGTCCGGATGGGTGGGTAGAGCCTCCCACTGCTGCTACTACTGGTTTGCAGGATCCGGAGTGAACCCGTAGAAACCCACCACTGGGGAAAACATATCAATAATTAAATGTGACCCATCAGTGGCCATCCGCTGTCTTTTGGTTTCTGACAATCTTCTACTTTCAGATATCTGCTATATCTTCTAGAACCAGGCACTTGCTTTACCAAGGTGCCAGGATAATCCTTGCCTTTGAAAATGCAAAACAGGATTGGATTGCAGCTCTTCCAGCTGCAAAACATCATCTCTATGCTAGGATAGGAGCACAATATAGTAACATGGAATGTTCTTTGCATTTCATACATCACATTGTACCTTGTGACTAGACAGGCATATGTCTTTTTTTTTTTTTACCTTATCAACTTAATTTTATTTTTTAATAAGTCTTTTACAATTAAAATTAGTTGTCTTAGGAACGTGATTTTGTTCACAAATTAAAATATATAATAATTCCAACACAGTAGGAGCCATGTGCGTTGCTTTAGTGGAAAAATAAATTCTAAGTGTTTACCCAAAAAGAGGGCATCAATTTGAAATCTGCTCTGGACCACCTGCCATGATGCGTATGTCTTTATGTCTATCCACAACAAAGAGAATCTAAAGAACCTAGAATACTTAGTAGAAGTGAATATCAGACAAATGTTCTGTGGAACCTCAAATGTACCTTAGGAATGCATAGGAATAATTTTGCCTGGTGATCATTTTTTTTAATGTGGGCAAAATATAGAATATGACTGAACATCAGAGGAAAGAAACATTTCATCCACCTGGAATACCACTCCATAGGAAGATAACAATGACACAAAACATATCTTGTGTTGAAGTTACCATCAATGAAATATTAGCCCAGAGACAAATGCTGCCTGTTGTGTTTGTTTTCAGCATCTGCACAAAAAGCTGAATGCTGGGGAAAATAAAACTATACATTTAAAATTATTTGCATCTTACAATATTTGACCACATGGAGTTACCAACGCTATTGAACAAGTTTGTACATATAGATATGCGTCTGTAAACATTTGCAGTCTTTTCTCTCAATATGTAGAGATTGGAATGGGGCCATCATTATATAAAGATGGTCTGGTAAAAGGATTCACCTCTAGTGAAAACAAAAGCCAGATGTTTATGGTCAGTCTACACATTTGGTTTCAGAAAGCTGATTCTGGAGAACTGGTAGCGGAAATTTTGCGTAGTTCGGAGAACCGGTAAATACCACTTCTGGCTGGCCCCTCCCCCATCTATTCTCTGCCTCCCGAGTCCCAGCTGATTGGGAGGAAATGGGGATTTTGCAATAACCTTGCCCTGGAGTGGGGAGGGAATGGAGCAGTGGTGGGTTCCACTTACCTTTCCTACTGGTTTGCAACGGGACCACTTGCATGAGCTTGCTTTGCTCATGTGCGGTGCTTTTGCACATACACAGACATCCGTGATGACATGGGCGGCCTTCTGCCGCCACTATTACCAGTTCGCAGGATCTGGAGCGAACTGGGAGAAACCCTCCCCTGGAATGGAGATTTTTCAGTATCCTTCCTCTGCCACGCCCGCCAAACCACGCCCACCAAACCACGCCCACCAAGCCATACCACACCTACCAAGCCACACCCACAGAGCCGGTAATAAAAAATTTGAAAACCCAACACTGGTATGAAGGTTCTTTCCTTTCTTCAATGAATGAAGAATGTGATAAGTTATTTAGGGCTCAACCAGCAATTTCACAGGTTTCTTTCATAAAATGAGTAGCAGGTTTTTGCATGTTCCTTTAGCAGTGATAACAACAGACATCAAGAGCACAAATCAGACAATATTACATCCAGGCTTCCTCACTGGGCCACTGTTTAAGCATTTATTATCTGGAATGCTCACCAGGCAAGTTCTCCTGATGATTTCTCAGCCCTATCGTCGCTCTGATGATGCTAGTTCTTGATGCCAGTTGATGGAAGCAGATTTTTCATATAAAGAAAGATTACTCAACGTAGAAATTATTTATTTTTATTTTGAATTCCTAGACCTTCAAAGGATGCTATGTTTAATGTGACACATAGTTAAGTTCTGGTGATTTAACATTTTTCAAACCTGTTTGTATGTCCGGGTATAACTATTACACACACACACACACATACACATACACACATCTAATATTAAGTTGTGGTTTGACAAGCAGTTCCAATTACCTGATCCTATGATTTTCCCTTTTTCTTTCCTTGATCATATAGTCAAAGCAGCAAGATAGACAGACATATAATTGTTTAAATAAAATAAACATCACCACATAGGAGAATCATAGAATAATAGGGCTGGAAGGGATCTTGGAGGTATTCTAGTCCAAATCAAGGGAGGAGACATTTTTGGATCCTGGATAAATGACTGTCCAGTCTTTTCTTGAAGACCTCTTATGATGGAGTACTTACAACTCCAGGAGGTAGCCTCTTCTATTGATTAATTGTGAATGTAGTTTTTCTTTTTTCTTTTACATTCTTATGTCTTTCTCTTTTTAGCCAATTGAGACATTCAGGAACAAGAGTGAAAACAGAGGAAGTAAAAATCAAAATGCAATAGTCATAAGGATTATCACATAATGGAACTCTAATATTCCTAAAATCATTGAATGATAAGGTTTGTCAATGCATTAAAATAATCTTAATGTTTATCAGATATAATAATAATAGGATAGAACCAGTGGTGGTATTCAGCAGGTTCTGACCAGTTCTGGAGAATTGGTAGGGGAAATTTTGAGTAGTTCAGAGAACCAGTAAATACCACCTCTGACTGGCCCTGCCCCCATCTATTCTCTGCCTCCCGGGTCCCAGCTGATCGGGAGGAAATGGGGATTTTGCAGTAATCTTCCCCTGGAGTGGGGAGGGAATGGAGATTTTACAGTATCCTTCCCTTGCATGCCCACCAAACCAGTAGTAAAAAAATTTGAATCCCACCCTTGTCCAACATAATAAGGGTATCTGGGATTGTACAGCAGATGTGAAGGGCAGCTGCCCAGTGACAGGGAAAGGCACGACAATATTAAGAAGGTCAAAATTTGCACCTCAACATGCTCCACTGCACCATTTTGCCTTTGAAGCTAAAACACTGCATGTCTCTGGAGATTCTCAGTCATCCAGGTCCTATCCTTCCTTCTCCCCACCATCACAACTGATGAAGCTTCTTTGATGAGAGGCAAAATGTTTTCTTCTTCTTCCTCAAGGGAAAAAAACCCCAGTCCAGTTGCCTTTTGAAAAATCACCTTTGAGATAAAACACTGCACAGCTCCTCTAAATCTAACCTCCAACTGTCCCAGCTCTTTCCACACAGTGACTTCACTAGCCGAACCACTGTGGTCCTTGACTGCTTGATATTATGAGGTGAGTTTCGGCCAAATTGAATTTGTTTTAAGGTAAGCCCAATTAGTTTGGATAACCTAATTGCATCAGTTGATGGATTTGACTTTTCAGTGGACCTCAGAGGCACTTCAAAATTTAAGTTTTTCCCCAATCCTCCATGCAATCCATTGAAGAAAATAAGATGGAATAGCTGTACAATCTCTTCGGGCTGAAAGCATCTCTAGATCCAACCAGCTGCCTCTGTGCCCTTGCGTGCTACAATTTGTACACTGCACTGTTAACTGCCCGCACCAGCAACCAAGCTCTTCTCTTCCCCAAAGGATAATTGGGGCCTGTATATACGACTGCTGCTCCCAACGCACTGCCAATTCAGGAGGGGAAATGAAGGGAGCAGAGATATTTGCTCCAGGAAGCCAAAACACAAGCCAGCATCTTTCCATTACAATTGCCTGTTCTGTCAGCCTGTGGCTGGCGCAGTTTCTGACTGAAGGAGGATCAGAGTCTTCCTGCAGGGAGCTGCCAGCAGCCCTGCTTGTCTCTCTCCCATCCTGGATCCAAGTGGCTCTCAGCAGGCGTGCCCCTCCTCCGCCCCCCCTATCCAATTATAACCAGCTTTCTAATCATTTGTTTGGAGTCAGAGCCAGGCGCCTGTGGCTGAGCTCAAGGGTGGGAGAGAAGAGGGCCGCCAGGGGAATCGGGGTTGCTTTCCTCTTTTCTTTTCTTTACTTTTTTTGTTTTGTTTTGTTTTTTTTTCTTTTTCCTTCCCTTTTCTTTTTCTTTTTTCCTGGATTGCTGCTGCTGTGATGATGGTGGCAGAGGTTCCAGTTGCTATTGCAGCAGAAGGAGTGGTCAAAGTCTTTGATGCCCATTCTTGTACCTTTAGCCCAGTCCTTAGAATGGATTGTGACGACTCTGCTGGGGTAGAAAGTCTTGGCTTGTGAGGAGGGAGGTGGGCTCCATCTGGGAGTGAAGGGGGTGAACTTTAGGTCAGTCGACTCTGAAAAATGCTACTATAGATTGGGTTTGCACTCTGTACTAAACCTGGCTTAGGTAAACTCCATTTCTATGTTTTCAAGTGAATACCGTAGTGTAATTATATTTTGGCTACTGATCATGCTTTGGTTCAAACAGCACGCTAAAGCAATGGCTGGGTTCCTATGTAGCCTCCATTTAGCCTAGTCTAGCACATTGTACAAATCTAGTTTTAGAGTTATTGTAGCATTTCACTCACTGGGCCTTCTGGGCTCCCTGCTTTACTGAGATTTCTTTTTGTGACAGAGGATTTCTATTGGGTTCCTGGAGACCAGTTTTTAGAGACACCAGAAGCTGAAATGGGTAAGGCACATTGTATGATTTGAGTCTCCCTTAGTTAAGGATTAGGTAAGGGATAAGTAAGAACTGGATATCATACTCCGTTCATATGATTATGATTAGGCTGTTCTACCCTGCACTTAAATTGCATAATCCACTGGAGAGCATACCCTTACAATCAAAAGATGGATGATACAAATTGAATGCCTTTGAAGTTGCCAGCATTTTTATCAGCTTCTGTTTCTAGACTGTTGGCACTATGATCTGCAAACAATAACAAGCATTATAAAAATGGACATTATAAAAAAACATTTAATTGCTGATTTCTGCAAAATTTAGCAGGTTTGAGTAAATAGGTTTCCATTCTGAAATGTTTCCTTTAAATTTAGAATGGAAGGTAGGGTTAAATATAATTAAAAACGATATACTATAAAACTGGAGTCCCAGTCCATGGACTGGGAGCGGTCCATGGCATGCCAGAAACCAGGCTGCACAAACAAGCCAAACCCTATCGATAGGATGCAGGCAGCACATGAAGCCAGGGCCCCTCTGGTCCATGGAAAAACCTCTCTCCACAGAACTGGTCCCTGGTGCCCAAAAGGCTGGGGGCCACTGCTATAAAACACTTGAGAATATATGGATTTTTAGCAACTGGTTCAAGTGAGTAAAGGTAGGGGGGGGGGAATAAGGTCCTCTTGGCTTTTTATACATAAATGTGTGAGGAATGCTTATGATGATGCTAAAAGTATGCATTGATCGGGGATGCAAATGTATTTGCAATGAATCCTAGGTACAGTGTACAATGCAGCCAAGGGGAGGGATCTGAAAGTTAGTACATTAAAGTTTATGATATTTTTGTTTAATGAGGAAATAGAGTGAACAATTTACAATTTACCTGTAAATAATAAAAATCAGTCAAAATAATTAAATGGGTATATCCTGATAGATGTTTAAAGGTGGGAAAACAGATGAAGAAAATTTAATTTTAAATTTTAAAAAACCACTCCTGCCTTTAGCATTATACAGTCTTATTCTTAAAGGAGAAGAGAGGAGAAAAAAGAAAGACATTTTCCAGTGATGGTTTGAGAAAGCCTCAGTATTTATAAGCATAGGTGCAGTCATGTTTATCAAATCAGCACTGCTCATCCTTTAAGACCTGTGGACTTGTTGGATGATCCATGCTCAACATATTTCAGTCCTGCGAGTTGAAGTCCACACATCTTAAAGTTGGCCAGGTTGAGAAACTGTATTAAATAAAAAAGATGGTTGCATTTTCACAGGACCATTAAGCTATTTAGATGCAAGCCGTGTTATGGTTGAAACCAGTCAGATTGTGCATGTATAAACAGGAAGGCTAAAAAGAGGCTTTTAAGAAAGTGAACATCATGTTGCAGAGGCTAGCTTCTATACTATAGGACAGTGAGGGCTAACCTTTTTGCTCTCGCGTGCCAGAAGCGGGGAGAGTGCGGGAGGGTCGCACGCACACGTGCCCACATCCATAATTCAGTGCCTCCCCTGCACCCTGCATGCGTGCATGACCTCCTGTGCTCCCCCCGTTTTTGCCACGCAATGGCATGGTGGGCCCAGTAGGCCCTTTTTTCACCCTCCCCAGGCTCCAGAGGTTTTCTAGGAGCCCGGGGAGGGTGAAAATGGCCTTCCCCACCCCCCTGGAGGCTGGAAACAGCTGGCCGGCACATGCATGCGCGCTGGAGCTGAACTAGGGCAATGCTTGGGTGCCCACAGATATGGCTCCACATGCCACAGGAGGCACCTGTGCCATAGGTTTGCCAATACTGCTATAAGATGTGAAAGGAGTAAGAGAGTATAATGCCCATTCTCTTGGACAGATTTTAAACCATTATTTGATTTCTCTTCTTTCGCCAATTACCCATGGTTGCCACTTTTTAATCGGTCCCTGCTCATGATTTTAACAGCAGCCTGATTTGCAGGAATTTGCAGAAGAATGCATTTATCTTCAGCTGCCAATCTGGAGCAATATCTCCAGCAGATTCTCTTAGTCTGTACCCTACTCCCTCTGAATGTGGTTCCCCAATCTTGCATGGGTGCTCCCTAGCTTTAAACAGAGGCTCCTCTCTTGGACGAGAAGCCTGGCTCCTTCCAATTTGGTAAGGTCTCAGCCAGTGTTTGAAGAAATGTTTATCTGGGTTTAGTTCCAAGTGGGGAGAAAGACACTGGAAACATGGAGACAGCTTGGAAAGATGGTTTAATTGTGGAAAGGACCACATGGGTTTTTTGGCTCCTCGGCAAAATGAACACATGGGTGACAGAGAGGTATTTATACCCTCTCTTAGGCTCCGCCTTGGAGCTTCCTGTTCCTGTGTAAGAAATGTATTCTGATTGGTTGTCAGATTCCCATGGGGTTAGGCAGGGATAACTTTGTAGGTTGTCTTGAGTACCAGGCTTGGTTGAACCTTGCTGAGTGATGCCATCTCCTCAGGTACGATGTGGTGAGTTCTGTTGCTCGATGGGTAGAGGGCTAATCCTATTATGTCCTGAGGGTGAAGATCTATTGTTTTGTAGAAAAGCTGGCCCAGTCTTTTGTCTTGTGCATAACCAAAATATCTGCTGGGGGCAGGGAGCTGGGGTTGAGTTTCTGTCTTAAGATTTCTATTTCTCTTTTAGGGGAAATATTCTGCCTTTTTAATATTTCCTAAAATATTTCATTCTTCTAGGA